>JAHDVE020004535.1:0-154690 GCA_022606495.2 Halesus radiatus
CCCCCTCTAGCACAACCTCAAAAATCCCTTAATAATGGGAATTACTTATTCACACTGGCTCGGTACATATATGAACAAATGCTGATTATTTTCTAATTCATATATAAAACAAATAAGTTGCTACTGATTACATACAATGCGTTCATAATTTGCTGTTGTAATAAAATATTGATTGGGTAGGTACTTCGGTTGTCTGGCTGATACAAATATCGATTTGGTAAACATTTATTATGATCATGACTATATAGCCTAAAAACACAAAATGGAACATGATGTTTTAAAATCAGAATGGAGTATTTAGGTACTGCATAAGTAGGCACCTAGTGCCCACCCATTCAAGGGACTCGGGACAATAATATAATTCCCCATTAGATTTCCAGCCACGTCCGTTGTCCGAAGCTACGCCCGACGTTTCTATTCCATTCCCAACTTGAATAAATCAAATCACAAAGTGGTCCTCTCTTTGACTCCAAATCTCTCCACAAATATTGACCATCGCAGGACACTTAACCCATATTACGGTAGTAGATAATATTTTGGTTTGCCGGGGTATTATCTATACGAAATTTGTTAGGAATAATAAAAGATAACCGAAAGAGCAGGTAATCGGTTCCTCTCAAATTATTAATATTTTTTTGTTATACCTACCTTCAATACCTCTCAATGTTACCTTTAACCTTGTTACACATAGTTAATATAATATCATAATATATATGTGGGGGGGGGGGGTACGCCCGCCATATAATTGTCACACATATATGATGATGGTACCCGTGTGTGACGGCTGTATAGGACTGTATAGAGAGCGATATCGAGAGATATGCCACGCCCACATATTATATTAACTGTGTGTAACAGGCATTATGCTTACCTTCTCGCATGGCTTACGTCCAATTTTCATTCAAATTAATTTTAAAAAGATCTAAAACCGTACTTTTGTTAACGGTTCGGACTAGCTACAACGTCATTCTGATGTTTATCTGGTGAGACGGCTGTCACCGACGTTGGTTGGCGTGACGTCAACAACGTCATATTCGGAAACAAAAATGAACATGTCGTTTTGGCGGCATATCAATAATTACGCAATTTAAATCGTTATAGAAAATTTATTCGTAAATATAAAAATACCATCGTTATGGTAATTTTTTTATTAATTTTTGTGGAGAATAAGAAAAACATAATACCATACCCTAATATGGTGTTTTCACAAAATAGTGGCAGTTACGAAAGGATTTTGCAACACTTTTAGACCGACATACGTTGTTCCAGATTCAGAAGTCGTGGATTCGAAACCCGACGTAGAAAATCAAAGTTTTTTGTATGATTTTTTGAGCATGAATTATTTAATATAAAAAAATATTTCAAAAATTATAATTGCATGTAATCATTGATGATGATAGTATCAATAATACCCAATGAAATAAACAGAAAATTAAAAGGTGACGATCACTGTAACCAACACTCCGTTTCTTTTTCTAAAATAAAAATAATTAAAAATAAACTTCTAATATATTTAATATATATTCCAGACTTGTAAAAAAGCCAAAAGATGTCCAATTTGGATAAAAAATGTATTGGTATATCCAAGACATCATGTAGGTTGTAAAAAATCGGGTAGAGATTTGCAGTCACACCGACAGATGGCAGCGATGAAATATGAGAACTAATTGATGATAATGTTAGTAATAATTCTAGTTAGAATGGAACAATGAAATTGATAAAAATGACCGAATATAACTAGGTATCGATAGGTTAATTGATAGAGGCGCTTGTCACGGCAAAAATACAGGATCTGGGTTCATATCCCAGTCGCGACCATCACCTTTTTATTTTCTGTTTATTTATTTATTTAATTTCGTTAAATTTAAATATGACAACAAAAACATTAGCCACTCATCTCCCTAGGACAGGCCTGTGTTGAGATGAGCGGCTTTACAATTTAATAATGATCTAATTTAATATTAATAACTTAATATTATTAATATGATTAATATTAATAACTAATAAGTAAATAATAATACATGAATAAAGAGTAGTAAATATTAATAAGTAAATGATAGTAAATATTAATAAGTAAATAATAGTAAATATTAATAAGTAAATATTAGTAGCAGATAAACAACAAAAATTAAATTTTAGATTATAATTGTTAAATAATAATAATAGGTAAATAATAATAATAAGTAAATATTAATAAGCATATAATAATACACATTAAGTATTAAGTAAATATAATGATAAAAATAGGTAAATAATATTTAAATAAAAATAAAAATAAAAATAGGTAAATAATAATATGTAAATAGAAATAAAAATTATGTAAATAATAAAATGTATGTAAAAAAATAGAATTATAAGTAAATAGTAATATGTAGTAATCAGAAAGTAATCTGAAGTAAATAGTAGTAAGTAAGTAATAATACGTAGATAATAATGATAATATCGAGCGTATATAATGTTTCAACATTGATTACAACATAAGGGATAACATGGATAAAGCGAAATCACCACTCTCAGCTAACATAGATTTTTTTGATTTCTTTTTTAAATAAATTTAGCGTATCTATAGTTTTAATGTTGTCACTGAGCCTATTATATAACAAAGGAGCTTTACAAGAAAAACTCCTTTGTCCAAATGATGTTCTGTTATTTGCCGGCTGATATATTAGAGAAGAACCCATTTTAGTATTGCGCACTTGTTGTGACCTTATAGCAGTATCAATATTGTTAAAAAATTTACACTGAGCTTGTGTCATCTACAATTGCCTTACTGTCATAATTTTACTTTCACTGTATAATCGGTGTGATGGATATAAAAAACATTTCTTGTACATTATTTTTAAAATTATTTTTTTAGCAACATTTAGGGACTCTACTGTAGTCTTGTAACATGAACCCCAACATACAACATTATATGAAAGAAGAGATTGAACAAGAGCATAATATACAGTTTTTAGTGTAACTTTGTCCAATATATTTCTTAGGGTCTTGAAGATATAGGCTAGTTTTCTTATTTTGTTTGTTAATACAGTAATATGATCGTTCCATTTTAAATATTTATCAATAATTAAGCCAAGATATTTTATATTGTCTACTCTTTCCAACGATTGACAATTGCACTCGTGTACACAACAATGCGTTGTTAAGGAACGGTCTACAGAGGGTTGACTTACGGAAGAAATGCTAAAAGTAATATATTTAGTTTTTTGTGTGTTTAAAGTTAAATGGTTTTGATCAAGCCACTTTTTAACAATCTTTAATCCTGACTCACACTTAGTATAAGTTTCATCCCAAGTATCACCAGTAAACACCAAAACAGTATCATCTGCAAATGCAACTGAAGAACCGAATAATGATAATTTGCAAAGGTCATTAATATATAATAAAAACAAAATTGGACCTAGAACACTATAAATCATCCAAGTATTATTATTATTATTACTCTCTGTGTTCTATTCCCAAGATAAGTTCTGAACCAATCTAGTGCTTTTTTAGCAACACCCATTGCATTAAGTTTTTTAAGCAGTAAACCATGGGATACGGTATCAAAGGCCTTAGACAA
This sequence comes from Halesus radiatus, assembly GCA_022606495.2. NCBI lineage: Eukaryota > Metazoa > Arthropoda > Insecta > Trichoptera > Limnephilidae > Halesus > Halesus radiatus. The sequence goes on from JAHDVE020004535.1 coordinate 3,563, forward strand.
GTCTAGAAAGACAGACATTGCTTTGTTGCCAGCATCTAGAGCTTCTACGACTGTGGTGATCACTTTTAAAGCTTCATCACTTGTTCCCAAACTCTCTCTGAAGCCAAATTGATTAATTGAGAGAATTTCATGTTTTTTTTTTATATAAGTCATCAATCTAATTTTAGCTAATTTCTCTATTATTTTTGATAAAGTGTTAAGTAGGGAGATAGGTCGATAGTTATTAACGTTTAGGTTATCCCCTCATTTAAATACAGATACAACTTTGACATTTTTGCAGTGATTATGAAATAAGCCTTTCTCAAAGCTAACATTTGCAATGTGTGAAATAGGTATGGGTAATAGGTTTATTCGTCTGTTTCATTAAGAATTGTTGAAAATACCTTCCTCGATAATTAAATAGTACAATGACGTTTATGAGATCAATAATTCTTAATAAATTGAATAAATTATATAATAATTGTATGATTTCTATAGAGCCGTTTTTCTGTGAAAAATCACCTCAAGGTCACTGTACAAATATTACTTTATATTCGCTATCAAATTATGTACAAACCAGATACAGAAAAACATACTTACCTGGCAGGCGCTTCAAAGGAACACAGTTTTATTAAACAATTTTAGCTTAGATATGATTTTTACAGTTGCTATTTTATTCTCCCTCTCTAATGATATTACATTTATTAGAAGATTAGTGGCACAAGAAGAGTTGGTATTTATTTGAAATATTTATAATTTTTAGGACTGGAGAATATTTAAGTTTTTAATAGATATTAACATTTTTTTACACATTTAGTTATTTACAGTGTTGCGGGCTGTAGACACATTTGTGCACCGGTGCGTGAAAAATATGTACTTATTCTATAAGTGACTTTAGGTAAGCACTAACCGGCTATCATAGCTAAGCAATTCACGTGTGCATTTCTTCCATTTATGGATATAATTGTCTAAAAAGAGGATTTTTAAGTTTAGCTCTGAATTCCGTCTAGTCTTTGATCACTCTTAAGTAATGAGGCAGTTCATTTCAGGCTTTAGGTCCTGATACTCCGAAAGCACGATCACCGAACTTAGTATCAGGTGTGCGCTTTGGTTCCTTCAACCTCCCGATAGCTTATGACGCTGCTGATCTAAGGGTAGACTGCCGTGAATTGGTATTTTCAGGAATATAGAGTTCCGATAAGTGAGCCGGAGCCATTCCGTTAAGTGACTTAAATACCATCCAGCAGAGCCTGAACCTGAACCCCATTCAACCTCACAACATACCATAACCTCAATTTGGGAATGGAAAGTCCCACTGGCTCCGGACAGCTGTAACTCTTGTGCGGTAATCAGCTAAAAAAGGGGTAAAATAAAGTTATACCGTATGAAGAAAAGCGTTCGGTGATTGTCGGAAAAGTTCGGTCCTGATCGCATACAGCGCCGGGCGACACAATCGATATGTCTGTCTCGAATGTCTAATATGTGGAGATGTTTCTTACATCGGTACCACTCTATCTCTCTGTGTACACTGTTTACTATGTTCTACGATTTCTACGTTCTACCCATCATGACTATGAATGCAATATATTTCTAGACGGTGGCTGGAAGATGGCAGTCAAACCTGGAAACTTGTGAATCAACGTGCGGCGCTTCATATTTACTATTATTTTTATTATGACCGGTGAAAAATCACGGGATATATATTTCGATGATCCCAACGAATAATGTCGGATGTGAAATTGTTAACTTCTTAGTAGAGCTGCTAAATATTTCGTTTAGAGTTATGTGTTTAAAGTTTCACGTCTATATTTTTATTGTTATCGAGATGAAAAAATATAGTGCTGCTTTTGATATTTTGCATAAATCTCTTTCTTTTTTTTATTTCATTGGAAAAACGTAATATTGCAACTACTATAGCTCTTATACAAAGTTGACAATTTACACATCCGACATTGTTCGTTGGAACCGTCGATTTTTTTGTCTAATAAAAAAAAAACAGTAATAATAAGGCTTATGCTGACCATTACACCACCAACATTGTAAATATGTATGTTGGTTGTAAGACTTTAGTTTTAAGTCATAGTTGTAAGTCATTTTGCAGTATTGTGTATAAAATATGCACTTGGTCATAGATACGTATTAGTTTTAAGTCACTTTAGTAAAAAAAAAAATTATATTAATACCGCACAAGAGTCCCAACTGCTCCCAACCGTCTGGAGCCAGTGAGACTATGGCATTCCCAATTGCGGAATGTTGTGAAGCTGAAGGTATTGGGGAGGGGAAGGAGAAGGTGGAGAGGAAGGTGGGGAGATACCTGACTATTCAGATCTGGTCACCAAACACGGCTAAAAGCCTTTTTTTATATATTTATTAGACATAATTAAGAACATTGTTTACATGGTTGTAGCAAAAGTGTATTTAAGTACTAATTTTTTTTTTTTATCAATAAATAATCCTTAAAGTTTCCTTTTTTCAAATTTAATACTTTATTTTATTTTATTTTATTTATTTAATTTCAAGCAACGTTTCAATTCTGAATGGTGGTCTTTCACCAGGGCGATACTGAGAGTATCTTCCACTCTGGAACGTGCGCAAATATACTATATATTATTTAAAATTCATAAATTGTGAAACAGCACAAATTAATTAAATAAAATTTACTTGCGCACGCCGGGATTTGAACCCGCGACCTTCGGATTCGTCACTAGTTATAAGTCTGAGTAGTTAGTTGCTAGCTATAAGTCAATAGTCATAAATCTTACTTGTAAAGCACCAGTCATATTTTTTAGCTGTAAGGTGTTAGTTATACGTCTATAGGTCCAAGCGATAGTTTATATACATTACTAGCTGATGTGTACCCGGCCTTACTCGTTTTTTTTTTGGAATAAAGTTATGAAGTGTGAATTCTTTCTTGTCGTTTGGGTGCCATAATTGATATGACAGCGAAAGTAATGCCTTATGACGACTATTACCATCCCTAAATAAAGAAACAAATTAGCATTCTTTTGAAAAAAAAAATTTCATTCCAAACATTTATTTTTTTCAAAACATATCTCAATTATAAAGGTCTTAAGTGTGTACGTACTTGTGTTTTCTATTTTGAAAATATTTTACCTAAACAAATCTTCTTCTCTTGAATATGTAATCTGTGGCTAACCGGAGTGGTATATCTATGGGCTAACCTCAATACAGCATGGCGGGTTCAATGTTTTTCATTCCAATTTTAAAACGTTATAGCAACAGTTTTACACATTGGATTTAATTCAAACTACTTTCTAAACCTTCCCGGCAACAAACTGTTCTATTTTCAGCAAAACTGGTCGAGTAATTTTCAATAAAATCGAGGACACACAGACAAACATTCATTTTTATATACAGAGATGATTTGTAAGGTGATCTTGAGGTGGTTGTCCCACGAAAACGGAGCTATTGACGTAATCCTATTATTACTAGTATTACAGAACGACGGCATAAATTCTTTACATGTACTGCAAATAAGAATTAGGTAATTTCATTTTAAGGATGTCACGTACTCACATCACAATTGAATTAATATGTTTTAATCAGTTTACCTTTATGTTTTAATCCATTTAAAAATTTACATATGGATTTATGCATATTGTTTACTTGAGGTGATTTTTCACAAAAACGGCGCTATATAAATCGTCCAAGTATTATTATTATTATATGTATATATATATATATTTTTTTAATTTTGTCTTGTTTATTTTGTATTAATTTTATTTTATTGTTATTTATTTTGTATTAATTTTATTTTATTGTTATTTATTTTGTATCCACAGTTTATTATATTTCAGGGCTTCTTTTAATTGTATACTGAAATACCATTATGGGTTTTATCGCATCAATGAAACCCATATTGGCATCTACTCTGTTCTGTGCATTATTTGACCGTCCTAAAACGGGAAATTCCTCCTAGTTGCGGATAGTCAAAGCATTATATAAACAAATGTATAGTATGCATTTCCTATAGTGGCGTGGTAAGTAAAAACACAGTAACTTCCTTGGGACTGTCAAGGAAGATACTGTGTTTTTACTTACGATGGCAATCTACCAAATATATATTATATACATTTTTTTGTATGTTTTTAAACACTGGTTATTTGTATACATAAATATTTAGAATTGGCATGAGAAAAGAACAAAGGCTAGCAATCCACAATAGAATGCTGATACCAACCATGATGTATGGTATAGTGAGGTATGGAAATGAAAAATGCAGAGGAAGGACGAAATTAGACAGATTGCTGTCGAAATTAAGGCACAGAAGAATAGAGCCACGTGGAAAATGTGTTGAAGTGTGTGTCAAAATACTTGCGTCAGAATTAATGATAATTAAGACCGGTCAGTGACTTAGTTGGCATCGTGCCTGAGTCCCACCCAGACGTTGTGTGTTCAATTCCTCGGCTGGCTAAGTCCTCCATCACGACACAAGCAACATCTTCCGCTTACTGTGATGGTAGCAGGAGATTTTCATATATTGTCACGTTATTCGTAACCCGGGAATATTTGTCTCTCATAATATTAAAAAATAAATGGACGGCTGTAGGCAAATGTCACAAGACACCCATTTTAGGATCACCTTTGATGCAATGCCGTCCACGTTTGTTTCGCGTGATTTTGAATGCAGTAAGCAAATTACAAAACATTTATAAAAAGGGTCAAACTAAATACTCCAACAAAATATTCGGCTTTTGTAAACAAGCCGAACATTTTTATTTAAATGGGCGGCACACTTGGCTCGTCTCAGCCCCCATATTTTTGTTTATTTTCTTAGCGTGTTAGGGAATTTCTATGTATTATTTGCTCTTTGGTGGCACACCAAGAATGCGGGATTAATTTATTTTTCAATTTATTGGAATAACTCATTGAAGCTCGTAAATTATAACCAAAATTGTGTTATTTAATCATTCAAGAAGATAATATTAACAAATCGCAATTGAAATACGAAACAGAAAAAGATTCAGAAAATAAAAAAAAGGTAACGGTGATTAAGGATAATATTAATAATTTTTAAATTGATATACGAGATCGATAAAAATGTCGGAAAATAATAATGGCTCAATAGTTCAATTGGAGAATGTTATCCCGGTAAGGCAGATGATCTGGGTTCGACTCCCAGTTATGACAGTTAAGCCGCGTATCCTGCGAATGTTTTTTTCAAAAGATTAAACCGAAAACCATACACAAAAACATTTGTTTTCGTACACATTTCATTTCCTGCTAAAAATGTTTTGTTTTGGTTAAAAACAAAAAATTTTGTGTGAATACAAGATGAGTTCTAGAATAATCTATTCAGTGTATTAAATATTTTAATAAATTGAAATAAAATATAATTGTTTTGTTTATTGTTTGAATAAAAAAACCTTAAAAATGTCAATAAATGTAAAATTAATAAGAAATATTTTGCGTAAACCACTGCTTAACCGTTTGAGAGCAAAAAAAAATCATATAGTTGCTTGTAAAATGCCACCAAAAAAGTGTTTTTTTTTTATGTTTTTTTTTGTGAAAATCCCGTAAATTCTTTGAATTTCCATGGATTTTGATGGTTTTGGTCTTTTATTAAAAAATATTGAAATATTTGGAATAAAACGCTTGTATAACTGATAATATTTACCAACGCCGCAGCAGCACACCCGACGTACGCGCGATTTAAAACACGACTGACGCAATCGAAGGAAATCGACGATAGGCAATCTCCGTAAAAACACCAAGCGACGAATATCGCCGATTGGCATTCAAACGGTTAATATAGTCAATTTATGTGTTTATCACAATGTGTCCTTAAAAAGTTCACAATGCAATGCTATTAGGAATAGCAGACAAAATAAAAGAATACATAACAGGTAGATAAATTATTTTTATTACTGGCACATAAGCAAACTTCTTATAATAATATACTATAATTTCGCTCAGCACACATAACCTAAAAAAACCGTCCGATTTATGCTGTGACTGATTGAAGTATCATCAGACGGGACGCATAGATAGACAAGCAACGTGGAGCGATTATTAAAAAATTAAACAAACCCTTCCCACCTTCCCCCCTTTCCCTCTTCAACAGCGAAAGGAATGTTTACCATCAGTGACGGATGGCAAAAACATTGTGTATGCACCTACAAATGTGTATGGTATCGCCTCTTTTTTTGTGTAAGGGTTTTCAACAAACATTCGTAGGAGACACGGCTTTATCTTTATATTTTGTGTCTTTTTCTGTTTCATGTTTCTTTGAGATAATTTTATATTATCTTCTTCAACGATTTTTTTTTTTTAATTTGAAAAGAAAGACAAATAACCTCACAATATTTTAATTCCTCTTACTTTCTTTATTATAATATGAAAATTTTGCTTGTGCAATGATGGAGGTCTTAGCTAGCAGATGATTGAAACCAAGACGCGATGACTGGGCGGGAATCCGACGCATTCGTACTATCGGTTACTTACTAACCGGACAAAGTTATATAAACCTTTTCTTTCTCACTTGTACATAATGCATAAATACATAAAAAATATACTATTCTATGAAATATCCGCTTTGTTGCTATCCATTATATTCATTTCATACAATAAAATTTTGTTTTAACCACTTTTTATTTTTTATGCTGATCGGTTTCGGAAAGATCGTTCCTTCATCAGGGCAAAACATATACTCACTTATAAATATTACAAAATTATGGCAAAACATATATTAGATGTATGATGTTTTAAAAATACTAATTTTTCTGAATTCGGTAATCATATTATTTCAAACATTCGCAATTTAAAAAATAAAGGGATTAATATTCTTCACATTAATAGAAATTAATAAAAGCACAGATCATTTAGAAACCTTAGAAATTAAAGAATCCCTTAATAATAATGAGTCTGTTATTAAAATAAAATTAAAAAATCTGTCATACAGCCCCATCTTAAATATGTTCCCTTTCAACCCTCCCTCAATCTCCATATCTTTCCTCACTCTTTATTAATCCCTATCCCCGCTGTGACACCTAATACATATGTTCTGCCATAATTTTGTAGCATTGTTAAATTAGTATATATTTTGCCCTGATAAAGGAAGGTTGTTCCGAAACCGGTCGGCGTACAAAATAAAAATAAAAAGTATTACTTTTTATTAATTGATAAACTAAAGTTTTTAAGACAAGATTTTTGTGCATAGCGCAAAGGGTAACAATTATTTTTATAAACAATAATTATTACCATTTGCGCTTTGCACAAAAATCTTGTCTTAAAAACTTTAGTTTATCAATTAATAAATATTTGACAAGTCAAAACATTTTTCACCAATAAAATGTAGACATAATTTGTCTCGACGCCATCTACTGAGGGATTTAGCCGTTACAAGCGTTTCTCATACTAATAAAGTTGGTTGTTTATAGGTGAAATATAATAAAAAACAGTAATTATAGAATGAAACACTAGTATATATTGATTAACTTGGCGGGTTTGCGATAAGCCGACGTAGCTCAACGGTAGAGCATCTGACCGGCAATTCGAGTCCTGTCGGCGACATTTATCTTTTCTCCGAAGGTTTTTTCAATTCGGATGAGTGTTTCAGGCTAATAATTATTGTTTATAAAAATAATTGTATTATTTTTTAATTTAACATAAAAATATCTTTGTTTATAGGTATTTTGCTCAGTATTTTGTCGTATCGTAATTAATTATTTTTTCAAAAGTTATTATTTTATTTCAGCCGTGTTTCCGTCGGAATTTTCCCATCGGCGTGATAATAATTTATCAATTTCAGCATCTTGACATTTTCCATGTCTGGGGACGTGAATGGACTGGAAACTAGCGGCGCTGGCAGTACTGGCAGTACCTACTTGCAGCCCGCGGTACGGAATAGGGGACAGGGGACAGGGGACGAGGAACTCGTATGAAATTTCCCGAAGATTATCCGCGCGTAGCGAATGTGACACGAATAATTATGATTTTATAAATATGTTGGTATATAATAATGAAACAATACACTATATATATACCCATTTGCAGGCTAAAAAACACGGGTCTGTGATATTTTGTATGATGAACAATGCAATGAGTATTATGCCGTGGTTAGTAAAAACACAGTAATCACCATGAGAGTCATTCTCCGGAATGAAGGATTGAGTTTAACCTTTTAGCAAATTTACAATTGGCCTAATGTACTGATTTTTTTTTCCAAAACACTCATAGACACTTATTCTATATTATCATTACAAAATAGTTTGTAAAAACTAACAATATCTGTAAAAATTACATTTTTCTGTTTTTACCAATTGTGAATGTTTATCAAGTAATTCTGGTAAGTAAAAACGCAGTATCTTCATACAAATATTTAATATTTGACCACGTTTACAAGTTTTAACAAGATATTTGATTTGTTATTTGTTATTGTTTTTAACAGGTAGATAGATCTCCATAATTTTTTTTATTTAATGAAAACCATTTTAATTTTTTTTTTATTATATATATATTTTTACAGCAACTCCACACAGGAGACCAAGGAGGAAATAATTTCCCTCAAGGCCTATATCATCTTTGGGGATGCTGTGTGGAGGATCTTTTAGAGGATAGGAAGGAGTGAACTTGGATATTGAAGAGACCCATGTTACAGGATGGAGGAAACACAGAGGCCGGCAGATCATTCCACAGCCGAGCTGTTGAACACAAGAACGAGTCGTAGAAGCGACCCGTTCTCATGTGACAAATGTCAACCGTGTGCAAATGTTGGGCGCGCGTTTGGCGTGTTTCCCGACTATGCACCGGTGCCGAAGGGATCAATGACGCTAGTTCCTCGGAGCATCTTCCATTAAAATACCGGTAGAACAAGGACAGCATTCCCACCCGACGTCTGTGCTCCAAAGATTGCAACCCATTTGTTAAGATAGGCCAATCTATCAAACGGACCGCCCGTTTCTGCACATAGTCAAGGTTTTTTTTCAGATATTTTGGGACTCCCGACCAGAGGTGGCTGCCAAATTCTACAATGGGGCGCACTTGCGATTTGTACAGGGTCAGCAGTTGTGTACTATTCAATTTGTATTCAATTTTAATTAGTAAAACACAATTTATTACTCATTTAAAATAAAAGTTATTAATAATAACTACATGTATTTTAGTAATTGTAATAACTATATATGTTTTTGTAATAATAAAATCTATATATAATTAATAATAATAAAATCTACATATAATTAATAATAATAAAATCTACTTAAGATTTAGTATTACTATATATAATTAATAATAACAGTACATAATTAATAATATCTATGTTATGTTAATATTAATAAAAACTCGATATTGGCATAATTACAAATAAAATTATAGAAATAATAATAACTACATATAAACTAGGTAGTTTTCAAGTGAAAAATACCTACGCTAAGATCCACGGCATGATATACAACCCCAAGAAGACGGAACTAATCGTATTCAACAAGGTACTTTGGGTACATCATCAATGAAGACTTCTGGGATGACGGTGACATCGAACGGCAAAGGCAAAGTATCAGTATAGTGTGCAACATGATTGCTCGCAGATTCTACAAATGCAGCAGTAAAGTAAAAAAAGTAACACTTTTCAAAGGATTCTTCACAAACCTATTCACCTGTGAGACATGCTGTCATTACGGAAACAGCTCAACGGAACGACTACGAATTCAATATAATAACGCCTTCAGAATTATATTTGGATGTTGGAGATACAGCAGCGCATCGACAATCTTCACGGAGCAACGAATGAATGGATTCGCCGGCCTGATGAGAAACCAGGATCGCGATTCCCGTTCTTATTAAGGAAGATTCCTTATCTTCTTTTCCTTAGGCTTAATGACTTCTGTCCTGGGTGTAATGCCTCTAAATGGGATATTTCTTGCATATAAAATAATAATCTTATGGATTCTTACGAGGAGCACAGAAATTTGGAGGAGGATTTTTTTTTTCAATTATTCATCGGTAATTTTTATTCATATTAATATATTTTTTATTTAATCATCAATTAGTTGGCTGCAACAGCAAAAGCTAGATTTTATTTTTTTTACCATTTCTCCATGGAATTCCGCAATTAAGCAAGAAGTCTTTAAGCTTAGGGAAAAATAAATCTTCCTTGAAAAGAACCAGAATAGCGATCCAGGTCACGGGTGCCAGGATACGACTAATGGCCTTTGACAACACGGTGAAAACCGCAGCCTATCAACACCAAGCGCCACTCCTCGGTGATCGCTGGGCCCGAGCTCGCTCAGGACCACGTCAGACGTAACTGTTTTTCTTTTTACTACTTTTGCATTATTATGTTTATTGTTATCTTATCATATTATTTATCTGATACATTTGATTTTAACTTTTATTTGTGTAAAATATCTATAACCAGTGTGGGATTCCACCAACGGAAAAAAGTAAATTATTATTATCATTATTTAAAATTTCAATTTTACTTTTGGCTTTATTGTGGTGCCTATACGCAACATCTACATTATGCATCAATGGTATTTTCTAGTAAGCATAAAGCATACGGTACGGAAAAGGGACATCGGGTAAAATGCTCATTGCACGATATTGCTTTTCATATAGATTCTATACAGGTCGTTTTTCCATGTGGATTCGGTGTGGAAAATAAGCATCCTCTTATTATTTTATAATTTTGAAACTGTCCATTTATAGTGGAATACCATTTTAAAATCATTTTTTTTAAATTAAAAAACTTTTATAACTTTTTACACTTATTTATTTTTGACCGGAACGGTTTCACCCTATCACGGGCATCGTCAGACTGCCACAATTAAACTAAATCTATGGTATATATAGCATCGATGTCAGGAGTTAGTCCCCCTGCATACTAATATTGTTTTTATTTATGATTTGAAATTTGTTTTATTGCTGACGGTACTGTTTACTAATATGTTTTTAAAAACTTCTATCGGGTTGGTTTATTACCCTCTGGAAGACGGATTACATTGTATTTGTTTCCTGAATCTATTTGAATCTACTGTATTTGCTCTATTTTGACACCTATTTTCATCCAGTTTGGCGCGCATTATCTGACAGCTGTCATTGTTATACGTTTTAGGTGGAAATTTTTCGTGTTTATTTCGGAATGTGTTACAAATATTGTTAAAGAGCTTGTAGATAGACTAGACTATGTTTATAACTAAAAATAATTATTAAGTAAGTAATAATAATATTTCAAGCGGTCATCTAACCATATAACAACGCCAACTTCTAAAACAAACGAGCCCTCGTCTGAAATATGTGACGTACTCGAATGTGTGTATGAGGGCTATTAATTACCATTTGATTCATCGGCCCACATGTTGTTTATGAGCCACGCGATGGTATAACCCTACTGACCACGATAGAGTGGAAAGAGTAGAAAGTGAACATGCAGCGCGATCCACCCCACGATACGACCAGAATGGTAGAATAAAAAATACAGTTGGATTGTGAGTGGTAGTATCGCGTTGCGTCAAACAAATTGACAATTGACAACTGTTATGCTACGACCAAACAATCGCCCGATTTGGCCGATCGTATAGTGACTATAAATCGGGCTACATGGTCGGCCAACTTTCCAACTACGAACTCCATCTAGTGATGACATTTTACCTAAAATCTATCGATCTACCGATATATATAATATACATAATGCATATTTGGGCATGCACTTTTTTTTTTTTTTCAATTACGAGTTTTTACACTGATACTCAACTGGAAAAATTTACCAAAGGCTTTATTGGCATCTTTTTGAAAATTTTAAATAAAAATGTAAAAAACAGCTTTTCTTATAATTTCTCAACAAAATCACATCAGTATTACATTATAATATTTTTAATCCGATGGGATATTTCTGGTTTTATTTGCAGAAGTTGTCTATTGACAAAAATTTTTTACCGTTTATTAATACCTAATTGTTAACCTTGTAATAGAAGGCAGTTAAATCACGTTGGAGCGAAAGTGTAAAAGTAGCAGGTTAGGTTAAACTCACCTGGAGCTGGGCGAAGGGCACCCGATTCCAAGCTTACCTGGATAGCTCAGCGGTTAGAACAGGTAACCCTTCTTCTGCAGTTGTGAGTCGGCAACAGCCTCATGCCGGGCTCAGTGGAAAAGGGTACTCAACTGCCAAAGAAAAGATGTGAGCTTTCTAGACAGGGTTTATTTTACGGGAAGGCACTCACAGTGGGTACACATGGGGAAGCATATACTAACAATTGGCAATGCACACCGTATCTATTAATCTAGGATTCTCTCTCTCCAGTACTATTAAAATCGGCCAAGTTACTTTAAACAGAGTGATTTGCAGCACATTAATAAGAGGAAATAGTTACAGCTTACATGGGGACATCGGTCGGGGACAAGATAGCTCTAGCCAGGAATGGTGTCTTCATATTAGTGCACAAAACCCGGTCCACAATTTAGGGACCTCACAAGTAAATGGTCAACAGTAATTAAGACTTTTAAATTACGTTAACAAGACGCCATTGTAAACGCGAGCCCGCGCAGGAGCGCGTGTCGATGACATAACCTCTGCGGTTTGCGAGCGAAATCTTTCTGGGGGAAAAATGGCCGTCGCTCTCGTGCGGCCAGCCCGCGTTCACGGAACTTTCACGAGGACCTAGGTGGCTTTCAACAAACAGCTGGAATCTTCCTTGTTTTTAAATTGTACCTAATTTGTTACATAACAACCTCTACTCTACCTTCTTTTTCTATTTAATCTTCTTAAATCTGGAAAACTTCACACCACCTGCCCTTTGCAGTCCGCCTTTATGTTGAAAGGCATTGATTACTTTATAACAAAATTATTTGAAAACAATAAAGCACGAATAAAATATAAAATATGTCACTATTTCAATGTGGTTGTAAATGTGAGGTAAATGAGTGTGGGTATAAATAATAAAAAACTCCAGCCCATTTGTTTTTTTTTATACGTACCAAGATTAAATAGTATTTCCAATAACATGTGTTTTCCAATATTATGTCCTATGCATACCAAACCGTATCTAAAATTCACTAATAAACAGTATCATATCTCAAGTGATCTACCAGGTAAGCCCGCTCTCTGACGGTCCGGTAATGAACGAATATTTCACTCGCTACTGCAGACACTGCGCAGAAAAGTTCCACCATGGACTGCGCTGCAAACCGTTAGCTTACTTTTATGAACTCTATTTTCTCCGCAGTGTCTTCTGTAGCAAGTGAAATGTTCGTTCCTTACCGGACCGTCAGAGAGCGGGCTAAGCATTGTAATGCCCCTATATAATATAGTCTACCTGTACATAAAATCAATAATATGTATATTTTATCGAAGGCATCACGTTCATTTGTCAAATGCATTGTACATATAGTTTGGTATTACAGATCGATGAACTTGTGAATTCAATTTGTTAGCCATAATTTGTAATAATTGATTGTAAGTGAGTGATAAGATAGAGCATTGAAATAAAAATATTTCCACATCGCCCTTGAGGTGATTTTTCACCAAAGCGGCGGTATAAAAATCATCAAAATATCACTATTATTATGTTATCTTTGGTCCCATCACTGATTCCTGAAAAACGGCCGTATCAGCTACTCACGGGGAAGTGTCATAACTTGGACTCCGCCTACTGATATATCCCAGCCACATTGGTATGAATTATTCACGTTTGGCATTATATCCCTGAGCACCCTTGCTTTGTACTTCCTCCCCTTGGGCCTTGCTGCAGGGGGTGGTTGCTGAAAGGTTGCCAAGGAGTACCTGCTTGGCGCTTACTACTTATAGTCTATTAATAGGTATTCACAAAGAAGAGTGCCGAAGAATGGGGTTTCACTAATAAGAACGTAGGTAAAAGCGTTTCGGTGAAAGCAATAATGATATATATTGTCTATTTTTTTATTGTGAATACCACACAGGGTATTTTCACTGTTTTTTTTTAAATTGTATACAAAAATTAAGAAAAAAAAATTACGACAACGGTGGAACTTTAATTTTTTTTTTAAATATTTACGAATAAATTATCTATAATGATTTAAAATGTGCTATTTTTGAAATGCCGCCAAAACGACATGCTCGTTTTTGTTCGTAAAATATGGCGTTGTTGAAGTCACGCCGACCAACGTCAGTGCCTTCTTACCAGCCAGTAGCGTTTTGTTCATTATAATGACGTTTTAGGTAGTTCAAATCGTTTCGGAATGGGCCATTTTAGGTCGTTTTTAAAATCAACAATTATTAATGAAAATATTTAAATTTCACATTTTAGTGCTATTATAAGAATTAGAAATATTATCTTTAAATCTTCTGCACATTTTATAAATATATATATAATCATTGGCATAAAAAAATTAAAAAAATAACAGAAAAGCCAAAAGATTTCAAAAATCAAACCAAAACCTGCCTCGAAGAAATCAAAGAAGAGGAGTTATCCAGTATCTTGTAAAAAAGTTTGGAAGAGCTTAAAAACAGTCATTTTTTAAATAAAACCTAGTCCGCCTCAGCACAGGAACCCCTAGTGAGGGGGATTAACACTGTAAAAACATTACAAATTGTCTTGAAAATTATTCACTAAATGAAAAAAATTGTACTGAAACTAAATTTAAAAAAATTTCAACGGCATCCGCAGTTTAGAAAATACCCTATTGGAGCTGTGTGGTTGAAGGGAGTGGAGAATGGATGGAGATTGGGAGGAGGAAGGTTTGGTCATCAAATACGGCTACTACCATTTCCAGAAACATTTGAATGGTGGTCTGTCGTCTGAGAGTATCTATCACTCTGGAACATTGGTCAAATTATTAAACTATGAGTCCTTTTACTAGAATTTTTATTTTAATAATGTTTGAAGTAACACATATTTAAGTCTCAGTCGCAAGCCCAATATTTTATAAAATTAACTTATTAATTTAACAACCCAAACATTAAAAAAAGGTATATCAAAGTAAATGAATAATGTTTTTTTATTATATTTGATTTAATTTTAACTTTTTAAAAATGATGTCCTGCGAATTAAACACAATAATAATTAATAAAATAAAAATACTTTTTTTAATTTTATTTAATACATTACGTAGATACTTTTATATGGTATCGAAGAAAGTAACCACTTTGTAGCTACACATTATACTACGGAAAAAGCTGTTTGTTTTAAACTACTTTATTAAATTTATAAATTTGTCGACCGGTTTCGGTTAATCTTAACCTTCATCAGAACCGTCATCATATCAACTAAGGTGTTTATATGATTCAGATTTAATATTTTTATAGCATGTAACATAAGAGAAAGTACATAATGTATATATATATATACACATATATATAATTAATGTTTGTCCTTCTGTCCGTCTGTTCTCGATTTTCTCGAAAATTACAAGACCGGTTTCGCTTAAAAAAAGAACAGTTGTTCTTATTAGTGACGGAAAGGGTTAGAGAGTAGTTTCAATGAAATCCAATATGTAAAACTGTTGCCATAACTATATATTGAGGTTAGCCCATAAATATAACACTCTGGTTAAAAACAGATTGCACATTCAAAAGAAGGTTTGTTTAGGTAGAATATTTTCAAAATGGAAAACGCAAGTAGGTACCTACTTAAGAACTTTATTATTTAGATGCATTTTGAAAAAATAAATGTTTGTAAAGAATTTTTTTTTTTCAAATTAATTTTCCTTTATTTCTTTGTACAGATATAGTAATAATCGTCACAAGGTATTACTTTCGCTGTCAAATCAATTATGGCACCCAAACGACAAGCAAGAATTCAAAACTTCATAACTTTATTAAAAAAATAATAATAATAATAATCCGGAGCAAGGCCGGGTACACATCAGCTAGTATTGTATAATAACTAATAAAAATTGCGAATATTTAAAGAACTCACTATAATGAAAATGTGTACGAGTTATGTCTCGTCAAGTCGATATTAGTTCCCAGCTAGACAGATTGCCTGTACTGAGAAACCAAATGTTTCAGTTATGCGTGGTGTATAATTCTGTAATTATTACTGTTTTTATACAATCTATCTACAACAGTCATTCTTCCCAACTCTACTGAGTAACGGCTGAGCCGAAATTTTCCCTCCGCACTGTTAAAATGCACAAATCCGCTCTTCCCAACGAAATTCACGATCAAATTTACGATCAATTTAGGATATCGATTTTTGTGGATTAAAGTTCTCCTCAGCAGAAAACTAGTTATAAAAAGTGTCAACAGGGTGAATAAACGTCACCGAAATGTCAAATGTCATTATTAGTTTACGATCTTTGTTACGCGATTCAATTATTGGATGACAATTATGTATTTCCGTTTTTTAATGTGAAAACATGTTTATTAATTGTTTTTGTGTTTAATTCGTAGAACTCCATTTTTTTAAATTTACTGTATATCAAATTTAATATGGTTATTATTAAGTTCTGCAAGTATTTTTTTTTTATACTTGCAGAACTTAATAATAACATTATTAAATTTGATTTACATAAAATTTAAAAAAAGAAACAAAACATGTTCATTGTATGTTTTAAATAGAGTTGAAGAGAACCCAACGTGTTTTAGTAACGGTTAGCTACGTTTTGTCTTGTTTTTTTACTCATTGAGAAACTTCAAATGTCAAATGTACGGAACGAACATTGTGCTTCGCGGCATTATCATAAGTCAAGTTATTTAAAACACACTTTACGTTCATCATATTTATGACACACGCGTTTGTGAAGTATAAAATATTAGTTTATGGGTTAGTTTTTAAAAGAAATGATATGTATTCATAATAAATACATATATTAACTCATCAATGTTAATTTTACATTGAAAGTTTTTACTTTGATGTCACTCTGTTTTCTTAAAAGCTGTCGGCTACCATTTTATCGTGTATGAAAGTGGGCGGATACTATTTTATAGTGGGCGGGCACCTCCATACACAATTTAGCTTAAAAAATGCTTGGAAAAAGGCAAACAGAGCTAATACTTAGCAAAATACTTAGCAGATCGGTGACACTGAGGTTGATCATTCGAAAAGTTGGGAAGAGCGGCTGTAAGTGTGTTATGAATAATAGGTTTGAATAAATTTAAGTGACATTATTTAATAAAATTTCAGAGTCCCTTCTACCCAAGACAAATAACCCTTTGGTTATTATTGAAACAATGTATTAAGTTTTGATGTTTATTTCTGGGGATGGTTAATTATATACCTACTTCCTTCCTTCGGGAAATAACCCCATTATATTTATATTCAATTAAATGCTATAACTCTGTTAATTAACCATAAAAACAAAGCAATGCGAAACCTTTAACTTGCAACCCCCGAAGCTGGGAATAATGATTACACAATAACATAATAATTACAATTATTATTGTAACGATAATTTGTCGAATATCCCCTATAGTTTCTTTAGATATAACGGTAGTTTCGTCAACCCTCTGGACTACCCACTGAAGGGATAAACAGATATAAGCGAATTGGGGGCGTTTCCGTGTGCGTGAGTAAGGTAAATCATTATTAAAGAACTGTTCTTTGTTTCTTCAGATGAAATCGATAATTTTTTTTCTTGAGCAGAAAAACAATTTTATTATCTTCGTCCAAAATTTTCCAATTACCAAATAAATAATTAAGCCGTCGAAAGAGAAAAAACAAGTATAGCAATTGTAACTACTGACATTCATTCTGATGAATAGACTTGCCTTCACTTACCATTTTGAGGCAGAGTTCACGTGACATCCAATTTGGCACCAGCCTAGTTCACTGCTTTCCACCTTAGTTTTGTATGATTTTAACTGCGGTAAGCAAATTATAAAACATTTATAAAAAAGTCAAACTAAATACTCTGACAAAATATTCGGTTTTTGTAACAAACTGAACCTTTTTACTAACTTGTTGTTTTACTTCAATTGGCGGGACACCTGGCTTGCCCCTCGCCCCTCTGATTTTTGTTTCTTCCCCTTGCGTATTAGGAGATCTCTATGTATTATTCGCTCTGTGGTTGTATTCGGGCCGCTCGATCAATGTCCAACTATTGATTGACACTTGTTCGCACTTGTCTAGCTGATTCGTCGCACGCCTCTGGGAGTCAGGACGAGCCTATTGACTTCGTGTCTGAGGGCTTGAAGTCGAAAGTACTTAAGTAAATTGGCGACATCGGTTTTCTTTGAAATCTGTATTGATCACACTTCTAGACAGGTTGCTTCGTTGGTTGCTCACTCTCATATGAATTTTGCGATGTTTGGGGACAGAGCATTCTACGCGATGAGTCGCCATTATTGGCATGACATGCCATTGAGTCTAAGGACAGAAACTAGTTTTAAAAACATTAAGAGTAATTAAAAAACACATTTGTGTAGAGAATGGTCAGGTAGGGACTCTTACAGATGCATTTTTGCATACAGCATGTGTTAAATCTGCTATTTGACTTCAGAAAAAAATAATGAAAAAAAAGTAATTTTCATATAATAAAACAACACATGGTAAATATTTTTTAATTTTAAAAACTTTTCAAATATTCAAATTCGGTCAAAGTGTACACTAGTTATCCTTTTCTCGCTAATTACAATTAGTAGGCGTAAGCAAGACAAATGAGCATTTCTTACTTATGCTTCGCGAGGACATCACTGTCTATAGAGAGAGTGGGGTAATGGCAAACCCCCAAGGGAAAACGAAAAAACTTGACGAACAAATCGTGTAAATAAAAAAACTTGTTTTATTAAGAATAACATTTCGTTATCTTCCCTTTGACATAAAACAACAAATTTTAATATAACAAAAATACATAATGTACATAATTGAATGAAAAATAATATTCTTACCGTTCGGAATTACCCAAAGCACACGGGGTGATAGCGGTCATCAACGTTTTCATAGCACCAATAATAAATCCACAAACTTTGATTTCATTTCACACCGTATGAATATGTAGGTTAGTCATAGTTACATTTGTAAAATGTAACAGCACTATACATAATACGCAACAAGTTTTTTTTTTTTTTTTACATGAATACCTCACAAGAGTCCCAAACTGCTCCCAACCGTCTGGAGCCAGTGAGACTACGGCGTTCCCAATTGGGGAATGTTGTGAGGATGAAGGTATTGGGGAGGGGAAGGAGAAGGGGGAGAGGAAGGTGATGAAAAGGGGAAATACCTGGCTATTCAGATCTGGTCACCAAACACGGCTAAAAGCCATTTCAAGCAACGTTTCAATTCTGAATGGTGGTCTTTCACCAGGGCGATACTGAGAGTATCTTCCACTCTGGAACGTGCGCAAATATACTCTATATTATTTTTAAATGAATTAATTGTGAAACAACACAAATTAATTAAATAAAATTACTTGCGCACGCCGGGATTTGAACCCGCGACCTTCGGATTCGTAGTCGAGAGCCTTACCCCTCGACCATGGAGGCCGTCAAGTAAATCATTATTTAAGAAAGTTGCAAATATTACATTATATAATGAATGTTTGTCTCTCTGTCCTCGATTTTATCGAAACTTACTAGACCGGTTTCCCTGAAAATAGCGCAGTTTGTTCTTATTAGTGCCGGGAAGGTTTACAGAGAAAATAAATCAAATATGTTAAACTGTTATTATAAAGTTTTAAAATTAGTATTAAAAACATTGAACCCGCCATGCTGTATTGAGGTTTCATATTCAAAATAAGAAGGTGTGTTTTTTAAATGGAAAACATAAGCAGGTACCTATTTATAAACTTTATTACCTAAATATGTTTTTAAAAAAGAAAATCTTTGTTTCTTTGTTTAGACATAGCATTAGTCGTCACAAGGCATTACTTTCACTATAAAATCAAGATAACGACAAGCAAGAATTCACAACTTCATTACTTTATTAAAAAAACCGAGTAAGGCCGGTTACACATCAGCTAGTTTTTAATAAAAATACATAACGGTTCTTACCTTTAACAATAGGAAGTTAGGAAGTTCCAAAATTCGTTATTTTTTTTTAATTAGGAGAATCATGATATCTCAAAAGATGAATGGAATGAAAATAAGATCGTTTTGGAATGAAAACACAAAAAGCATTTGAATTTTTATTTTAATAAATTACTCTTAGATTTAATTATATTTATCGTGGGTACTTTCGTTTTAAACGTATATAAACTTAAAGATTATTATTAGAAGATTGGAACATCTCCAAAAGAAACATTAATAATAAAAAATAATAATTATGTGTTTGCTAGTGGGGACGGATTACTTTTTTTTCTTTTTTTTAATTATTATTTGTAGTTTTAATATATAATCAATATAAGAGCTTTAAGTGGTTAAAATAAATATTTTTTTAAAATATTTATAAATACATTTTCTTATTTTTTTTTCTGGGCTTTTGATCTAGTTAAGAATAATTAAAAAAAAAAATAAATGCAAAGAATTTCTTTACAAGATGCAACTTTTGAAATAGGCATCGCGAATTTCCTATTTTAAAATAATGACGAAAATTGACATACTTGCATGCCCCGGATAAGATGAGTGTGGAGGTATTGGAACCGCCTAGAACTCGATCGTTCGGAGTTACCCGCAGTTCGCCATTACCCCACCGTTCCCTAACTAACTAACTAACTAATTAACCATCACGCCGTTTCCCCCCAGTGGTAGGCAAAGAGGACGGACCGCCAAACAACTCGATCTTGGTATACACTTCTTGCTTCATTCACATTCATAGAGAATACATCGGGCCATATCAGTCTTCTGATCAAGTATTTGATTTTTTATAAACAATAATTATTAATCTAAAACACTCATCCAAATTGAAAAAACCTTCCGAGCAAAGATAAATGTCGCCGGCAGGACTCGAACCCGCACCCTTCTAATGTCCGGTCAGATGCTCTAAACAACCAACTTTATTAGTATGAGAGAGGCTTGTAACGGCTAAATCCCTCAAATAGATGGCGTCGAGACAAATTATGTCTACATTTTATTGGTGAAAATTGCTTTGACTTGTCAAATATTTATTAATTGATAAACTAAAGTTCTTTTTAAAACTTAAGACAAGATTTTTGTGCATAGTGCAAAGGGTAACAATTATTATTTTTATAAACAATAATTATTAATCTAAAACACTCATCCAAATAATTTTGGTTGTTTACAGGTGAAAATATAATAAAAACAGTAATTATTGAATGGAACACTAGTATATATTGATTAACTTGGCGGGTTTGCGATAAGCCGACGTAGCTCAACGGTAGAGCATCTGACCGGACATTAGAAGGGTGCGGGTTCGAGTCCTGCCGGCGACATTTATCTTTGCTCGGAAGGTTTTTTCAATTTGGATGAGTGTTTTAGATTAATACTTATTGTTTATAAAAAATAATAATTGTTACCCTTTGCACTATGCACAAAAATCTTGTCTTAAGTTTTAAAGAACTTTAGTTTATCAATTAATAAGTATTTGATTCGCTCGATTGTGCCATATCTTCCTAGGGCGTCCCCTACTTCTTCTTCCATCTACATAATATATGCAACAATACACACAACCCTAAAGCCGTTCTTACGAGATACTTTTTTTCATCCAGCTTACATACGGGTTGTCTTCTTCTATTCCAAATTCTACAGAAAATTCCATAGAAAAATACAGCCCATACGGAAACTGGATGAAAAAAAGCACCTAAACTCTTGTTGAGAGACTAGTGAAGCGCATTAGAGGTGATCGTCGATTTATTTAAATGAATAATTATTATAATTCCTTCAAAAGATTGGTATTCACTTTGTGGCGCTATCGTTAATAAATTAATTAAATAATATACTTTGTATTCACCACTTTATTAAAATACACAGATATCTACATGTTTCGAAAGCGATGCTTTCTTCATCAGGAATATAAAGAATACTGAAAAATAATATTGTCAAGCATATTTTTTTTTTATCGACGTTTTTGATTGGAAACTTACCTACTTCAATCATTTTTTTATATGTTTATAATTTGTCAATTCTTACATTATTGTGTATATACTTGACATTATTATTTTTTAGTATTCTATATATTGCCGAGGAAGAAAGAATCGCTTTCGAAACATGTAAATATGTGTTTATTAATAAAGTGGTGAATATTTTTTTACAGTAACTCCAGGGCCTCCAGGGCTTTTATTTAAGGCCTATATCATCTTTGGGGATGTTATGTGGAGGGTCTTTTAGAGGATAGGAAGGAGTGAACCTGGGTCTTGAAGAGACCCATGTTGTAGGAGGGAGGAAACACAGATGCTGGCAGATCTTTCCTCAGCCGAGCTGTTGAACACAAGAACGAATCGTAGAAGCGACCCATTCTCATGTGACAAATGTCAAACTTGTGCAGATGTTGGGCGCGCGTTTGGCGTGTTTCCCGACTATGCACCGGTGCCGAAGGGATCAATGACGCTAGTTCCTCAAAGCATCTTCCATTAAAACACCGGTAGTAAACGGACAGCATTCTCACCTGACGCCTGTGCTCCAAAGATTGCAATGCGTTTGTTTAGATAGGCGAATCTATCAAACGGACTGCCCGTTTCTGCACAAAGTAATTTTTAAATCATTTATGAATTATTTATTATTAGTTCTAGGGATTAGCTATTCAGTGTAGTTTAGCCAGTCCTTTGGCCTATCCCCGGTCCTTCCCTAGCACCCCCTGCCCGACTGATAACTGGGTTGTGGTGGGAGGTTTCCTAGCTAAGGCCTGAGATATAATAGCCCTGTTATTCCGTCTCACGTCATAAGGGCAGTGGCGTAGGGCGGAGGGCGGATGGCGAAGGGCTGGGGAGGGTAGGAGAAAGGGATGTAGTTGGTGACCAAAATAGCTGGAAGGAAGTGGAATGTAACCCAATTATTTCCAAAGGTCAAAACAGCAGAGTGCTCGAGTAGGATCCAGTAAATCGAAATTCAAAATTCCAGTCGAGATGGATTTTTTACATAAAAATATTATAACCGATTGCAAACGACCTTTTTGTTATATTAAAAAAATGGTGGAAAATAAATTTTTATTACTTTATAAGGATGATCTCACATTTATTTATTTATTCATAAATAAAAAAAATAAAATTAAAAAAAAGAACAAAAACATTAGGCACTCATCTCACTAGGACAGTCCGGTATTGGAATGAGCGGCTTTACAATTTTAGTGAAACGATATATATATATATATTTTTAACCGCCCGAACTTTGGGTTATTATTCAAAAAGTAGGTAAAAAAATATAGCTTTTTTTTTCATTAGATTTCGCAATAAAAATACGTGTGACTAGTGACGTGTAAGGGAGAGACGAAAATATCCGAACCCATCCGTTGGCTTCGGCTGACCCCGAAAAACGAGATGACGCAGGAACAAACTTGACGTATTCGAATGTTTTGTGGGTTTTGGGTATAGCTTTTTTTGTACCTGAACGTACGGGATACGGCTTTTTATGTTCGGGCGATAATATAGCAGCCGTATCGCGTACGTTCGTATGGGTAGGGCGGTCAACCTTAACTGTAAACTCAGGATAAAGTTTTGAATACCAAGCTTCCATTAGACAAACTTCAAAAAAAGTAGTTCATCGGATCTTTTTGCACTATAAAAAAAAATCATGTTTGTCTTGTTCGTCTTTGCTACTGTTTTCTACTAAGAAAACCGCCACTGCCCCCAACTCCCTTCACCCCCGTAACGTAGCCCAATACTAGCTCCGGATAGTTAGGAGTTGTGACTTGGGACTTGTTCATTAACATAAAAAGAGTAGAAGATA
This sequence comes from Halesus radiatus, assembly GCA_022606495.2. NCBI lineage: Eukaryota > Metazoa > Arthropoda > Insecta > Trichoptera > Limnephilidae > Halesus > Halesus radiatus. Next base: position 27,192 of record JAHDVE020004535.1, read on the forward strand.
TTTGGATTAAATAATTATATATATAAGTTTTTCAGGAAACGAACCTAAGATATCTTCTCTTATTCTAAGGCGATCACCCTTGTCTTAATCATTACCACCTTACAAATACTTGGTAAAGCCTCTCTCATAACTCTTAGTACGCTACTGCATCAATACTTCTCCCATACCAGTAAGGGTACCTACTCCCGTCCATATAAACGTGAATATCACAATCCATCGAACTTACAGTACGGTTCACGAGCATTGTAAATTGTATGGGATCTTCATTTTCACAGGCAAGAGCACCCACACACACAACCATTTTGACATAATATCATACTACTACGTCGAATATAGTAGTAGTATACGCATGCGCATGAAAATTAGGCGACCAGGTCCAAAGAAAACGAAAAAAATGATAGTAAAAGGCTCGCATAAGGCAAAAGGTATCGTTATTTCATGTGTGTATTTTGTGGAACTGTGGAAACGGTGTTTCTTTTCTACTCGGGTGTGAGGTTGTAAGGTTTTCCGCGTAGTACGTAAGTCCGCCGAGCTTTCGGCCGTTGTCTCTTTCCCGCTGTAAAGAAAATGAAATATCCCTTCGATACGACCGGTGTGACCGTAGCCGGTTATGTTTTCACCGTCTCCGAGTTTTTAAGGATTCACAGTGTAAATAACGTTCGTTTCTTTCAATTTCTCAATCAATAGTCAAGTTTATTGAACTGCCGAGTGCGTTTTTCATTAATCCCCGTGATTTGTGGCGTGTTTCAGTGAGAATTACGGACGATCGTTGTGTTTTGACAGGTGATAATCACGTTTTAAAGCTGTTGGGGATGTTGAGACGCATCGTGCGGTATCGTTCACTCTTTCGGTACTAGTTTGGAGAGTTTTGACATCAGTTTCGCCCAAAATCGCCCGTTTCTCGTGTTTTTTTCGATTATTTTCATGTTAAATACTAAAATATGAATGTGCGGTACCTACATTATAGTGATTAACACCCCCTCCGGAAAGGTAGAAGGGGGTTGCAGCTGTTGGGTGAGTTCGGGGGTAGGGGAGGCCGGTGTATACGTAATTTACGATATATTTTGACGTTTCTGGAGCAGGACGTGACGGAATGTGAGGAGGAGGGTTGGACATTCTTCCCTTTGGAAAAATGGAAGTGGACTTTGTATTCTTCCGGTCGCTTTACAGTGAAATACTTCCACAATAGTAACACTAAATAAATTCTCGGGAACAATCCTGAATATTAATGATTTTGATAAAATAAGTGTTAAAAATAATAATAATTCGTTCAATATAACGTACTAATTTCATAACATTTAATACTAAAACTTTTTGGTGCTATTCTTTGATGTGGTAATTCTTTAAAATCAATTTTGACATGTAAAAAAAATTAACCAATATTGAAGCCTTTATTTAACACTACAAATTTCTTTAATTAAAATATAAAATTAATGTAGATACCTAACTTTAGTGGGTACCTACCTAGAATACATTTTTTAAACTAAGTACGATTTTCTCAAGTAGGTACTGATATTTTTTGTTAATAAGTACCTACCCAACGCGTAATTTAAAAATTATAGCGAATAGTCAAAATATCGTGGAGTAAATTTAAAAAATAGTACCTACCTGCCTAATCATTGTTGTAAGATTTAAATCGTTCAGTGAATTGCGTAATAATAAAACAATTTTAGTATAGTGTGCGTCGAATTGGAACAGAATTAATGGTTAATTAAGTGTAATTGTTGGGCATCGCAATAGAAGGAAACTGCACCCTTTCCATTGAAGAGGGCAATCATTCAATCGGGGGATCGTCTGCTCTGAGGTAAGTGACCATTGAAGTCGCAATCACTTAACCGCAACCTTCTCCAGACTGGCGTACAATGCATACAATCGATTCTCCCCCTGGGCCCTGGGACCTGGGACACGCCATTGATCACTGAACTCGAGTGAGAGGGCTTGTGGAGTTCGTTCGTGTCCCGATATGACGTCAGATTAAATTAATTAGAGCGAATTAAATAAATGCAGGGTCGAGCTCGTACAAAATTGAATATATTTGCTCGCTTGACAATAATTATGTTTTGTTTGTGATGAAGAATTTTATCGACTTTGTACATTTGTTACTTAATTTTATTACTGTGCTACAGGTTTCTTCTCATCCGTGTCATTCACTAGCTTTCTTAATAAAACGGAATATACACTTCAGAATGTAATGAATGTGACGCACAGTATGTAGGTATGACCACTCGAAATTTAAAACTTATTCTAGATCCAATGTTAGAACGACCTGTGGGCGCGCATGTCTCCGCCGCCTTACCCCACAACTTCCTCCGTCTAGGCCAGTGATTCCCAAAGTGGTCTATATCGACCCCCAGGGGTCTATGGCAACCTGCAAGGGGTCTACGTCAGCGAAAAAAAAATTTGGGGGTCCACGATAGTGGATCTCAACATACACTGATAGTACCTATTTACTTAATTAATTTGTGTAGTTTCACAATTAATTGATTTAAAAATAATATATAGCATATTTGCGCACGTTCCAGAGTGGAAGATACTCTCAGTATCGCCCTGGTGAAAGACCACCATTCAGAATTGAAACGTTGCTTGAAATGGCTTTTAGCCGTGTTTGGTGACCTGATCTGAATAGCCAGGTATTTTCCCCACCTCCCTCTTCCCCTTCTCCTTCCCCTCCCCAATACCTTCAGCCTCACAACATTCCCCAATTGGGGATGCAATAGTCTTACTGGCTCCAGACGGTTGGGAGCAGTTGGGACTCTTGTGCGGTACTCATATAAAAAAGGTAAGTAGGGGGTCTACCAAAAACCGTAAAACATGGCACGGGGTCTACGACACAAAAAAGTTTGGGAACCTCTGGTCTAGGCAGTATACAACTTACTGAATTGGCGGAGCGTAGCCGAGAGCCGTACGCGGTTTGACGCGACGAAGGTGGGAGGGTGGTCAGGGTGGGGTATGTGCAGGACGAACCTAATTTCGAACCATAGCGGGTTGTTCTTAGGCTGAATCGAGTATAGAATCAGGGAACATGAATTCTATTTACGAAATAACAACTATTCAGAGTTTGATAATCATTTATTAGAGACAGGACATTGCTTCTATGAAGAAAAGAAAATTAAACATTCAAATGTTAATACATATTTTATATTGTGCGCCTTAGAAATATTAGATTTGAAAAAAAAATGATTAAGTAAACAAAATAATAGTACCGTGTAAATCAATTTTCTTGAATATGTTTCCTTGTTATTTTGACTCCTCCTACCGTCCCCCCTCCCCACCAAATCACCACTCACACTCCCACTACCCTAACCTAATAATTATTTATATATTTTTATAAACAATAATTATTAGCCTGAAACACTCATCCAAATTGAAAAAACCTTACGAGAAAAGATAAATGTCGCCAACAGGACTCGAACCTGCACCCTTCTGACTGCCGGTCAGATGCTCTACCGTTGAGCTACGTCGGCTTATCGCAAAGCATCTGACCGGCAATCAGAAGGATGCAGGTTCGAGTCCTGTCGGCGACATTTATCTTTTCTCGGAAGGTTTTTTCAATTTGGATGAGTGTTTCAGGCTAATAATTATTGTTTATAAAAATAATTGTTACCCTTTGCGCTATGCACAAAAATCTTGTCTTAAAAACTTTAATTTATCAATTAATAATTATTTATATGCTTGTTTAATTAAAGTTAGTTTTTAGAACGCCAGTGAATGACACAGACGTGTCGAAACCGGTAGCAAATAAATAAAATGAAGTATCAAATGTACATAGTGGATAAAATTCTTACATTACAAAATGTGTAGAAATTGTTACAATGTTAATGTGCAAGAAAAACAAAACAAAAAATGTTTTTGCTAATAATTGTCTTTATGTTTTGACAAAACACAGTTTTTCCTGCTCTTGTCTTTAATCAAATACCTGTGTAACTATATGTTTTTATTAACGTTTGTCAAAACATATTGCATTTTTCATTCCTACCCAGCCCTATAGGCACAGATAGTAGTTAGCAATGGCGTCCATTGTCCTGTGATGTATGACCATAGGTAGGCTGTGTATAGATTTTCAAGTTCGGTTTTTAATTATTGTGCATTGAGTACTTGAAACTGGCTACTTTAGTATCATATTCTACTGTTTAATGGCCAATTGAATAAATTAACCTACGAATTAGCTATTTTTTTACAATTTTTTTGGATTTCTTACTTTTTTGTTGTTTTTTAATTTCTCTTTAAGGTTTGTTGTTTTTTCTGGTGTAGGCATGAATGCCATGCATTGCTCTTTGATCAAAAGTAGTCAGTGTGTATTTTACAAATTCAGGTACGAATTGTGCATTGAATTTTGTAAATGGCTATTTTATTATCTTACTACAAAGTGCAAATTTATCACATAGACACAATTTATTAATGAAGAACGATCGTGCCATTAAAAATTTAATAACTCATTGAAAAAAAACGCATTTTCATCAAAAATTCTTTTATTTCATCTAATGGTTCGTTTTTCTTAAAGTAGGCAAAGCTTTTTAGCCTTTAAAGACTACACGCCACTGGTACTTAATTAATGGTCTAGTTTGTCAAAAACTTTGGTAGACATATTTGATCTTAGGATTAGGCAATCTGCAGTAAGTTTTCAGTTATATTTGTATTTATTTTGAAGAGTTTTATCAACTATGTACTTTTGTTACTTAATTTTATTACTGCGCTACCGGTTTCAGCGCATCCGTGTCATTCACTAGCGTTCTTAAAACTAGCTTAAATTAAACAAGTACAGAAATAATTAGACATTATTAGGTGAGGGTAGTGGGAAGAGTCAAAATCACTAAGAACAATGTTGTTAACCGTGTTTCCAAGTTATTTTGACCCACCCCTCCAAATCACAACTCCCACTACCCTTAATTAATTTAAGTTAGTTTTAAGAACGCTAGTGAATGACACGGATGTGTCGAAACCGGTAGCGCGGTAATAAAATTTACTAACAAAAATACATAGTGATTAAAACTCTTCGAACAAAATGTCTAGAAATTGTTACATAGTTAATGTCCAAGAAATACAAATAATTTGTATTTGACTGAATTTTGAACAATATTATTACGTTTCTAATATTGTTATTATTTTAATTTATTATTAGGTGGTATTTGTTACATATTTCAACAACACATTTGTGGCGTGTACAATTTTGTGCAATATGTATTCTTTCCTAATGAAAGGATTGGTGGTTAACATAAAAATCTATATAATGAAAACAAATGTTAAAAAAATATATTTTAAAAAAAGTTTTTCAACTAAGGAAATATAATACAGAAACATGAACAACAAATTTAAAAATTAATCTTTTACAAATATTGGGAATAATCATTAGTAAAAGAAGGCCAAATATTGAATATTTCGTAATTTATCTTCGTCCTTAGGTCCGTAGGAAGATCTTTAATGATGTTGGACCGCTGTTGTCCGTAATAGTACTACCTATCGTTAATCCTACTATGGTGTTATTTCTAACACTACTGTTTGTTTCTGAGTATATATTGTTACGGAGATCTTCATGTGTTTGGGGTGATGCTATATTTTTGATAGCGATGGGACTAAAAAGAGTTTAATCATTGAAGAAAATAATATTAACATAACCTAAATGAAAGATGAAACCGGGCAAAAGGACAGAAAATGTTTCAGTCGCATCTGGGATTCGAACCGAGGTCCTCTGCCTATCCGGGGCAACGCTCAACCGACTTGACCTAATGAGACCAGTTCAATTTGTGTCATCTTCATCGATATCATATCTCACATTCAAGATTTCTGAATATTATTTTCCATTTTTAATCTCATTTTATTGGCAGCTATTTTTATCCAATGATTAAACATTACAATGAGTTTTTTAAATCTCAATAAAAATAATTAGTAATTAAAAATTGAAAAGAGTTTGATTATAATGTTTGTTTGTTGGGAAGTCGTATGGTTTTTTTAAGTTAATTTTTTATAAGCATCCTTTGTATTGTCTTATGTGATGATAATTATGAATGTAAATTCATATTTCTACATACCAAAAAAACGTCGTTACTGATTTGACGTGTGTAATTAAATAATATTCCCATGCTTTCTTCTATCGCTTTCAATTTGTTTGAAAATATGGGGTGTTTTCTGGAATCTACGTTAAACGAGGTACTAGAGTGTTTTCCTTTTCCGCAATACATATTTCTATCGGCGTTTCCCCCGTGTTGCCTGATAACACAGATTAGGTAGGTATATATTGTATACGTTGTATGAAGTAGCGATGTTATTATATGTTTATATTATGACATCCGACAGACGGAAATAAGTCGCGGCCTACTATAACGTGTCAACAGAAAAATTAGATTTACTACCCAGTTTTTTATTATTTTTTATATGAATTCCAAAGAGTCCCAAACTGCTCCCAACCGCCTGGAGCCAGTGAGACTTCCCAATTGGGGAATGTTGTGAGTCTGAAGGTATTGGGGAGGGGAAGGAGAAGGTGGAGAGGAAGGTGGGGAAATACCTGGCTATTCAGATCTGGTCACCAAACACGGCTAAAAGCCATTTAAAGCAACGTTTCAATTCTGAATGGTGGTCTTTCACCAGGGCGATTCTGAGAGTATCTTCCACTCTGGAACATGAGCAAATATACTATAAATTATTTTTAAATGAGTTATTTGTGAAACAACACAAACTAATTAAATAAAATTTACTTGCGCACGCCGGGATTTGAACCCGCGGCATTCGGATTCGTGGTCAAGAGCCTTACCCCTCGACCATGGAGGCCGTCGAGTTCGTTTCGATAAAATGTCATCTTACCCTTGTACGTTAGTGTTTTTGTTATTGTGCAAATTTTTTTTTTTAATTTGGCGTGATTTCTACGTTTCAAAAAATCACTGGATCAGAATCTTGATCAGACCAAGAACGGGGTTTATCTCCTGTTCGTCCTGTCCATTTTCCATGAACTAAACATAATAACATAAACAACAATTAATAATTAATGTCACTATCAAATTCACCACTGGAAATTACTATTATTATTGGTGCCGTTTAAACTACAGAATGTATCCTTAACTTGATATTTTACTATAACTCAGACACAAGTTATTAATTCTACTAAGACGTAGGAGTAATCAAATCAAACTATTTTTTCTCCTTATTGTATTAAAGATTACAATAAATACTAAACGGTCATTTTTTTTAAATTACAAAATTGCTTTCTTACCCCCGACCAAATGGAAGTTCATTCCAAGAATGTGGACCAAGCCCAGATTAAAAGCTCTGTCCCCAAATTTTGCAGCATTCGTACGAGAGGTTTCAACCAGTTTGTTCGACGTATCAGACTTGAAAATAATAATTCTGATCGAACTGAAAAAAGTCTGATAACTTTTTAAATTGGTTAAATGAAACACTTATTAAAAATGATTCAACAACCGGTTTCATTAAGCTCAGAAGCTAGAGCCGAGCGAAACCGGTTGGCGAATAAAGTACAATACTTTAGTGGTTTAAGGCGATGCAATGGGAAGTAATGCAAAATTATGTAGTTTTGGTTTGAAAATTTGATGGCCTACAAATAATATCATAGATGATTTATTTAAATACTGCAAGTAGAACACACTTTGGCCTTTCGTTTAACCGGCCATTTTTTGGTGAGTCTTTTATAAGCCCATAAAAAATAAAGTATCCACCAAAAACAAAAGTTTAATGTACAAATCTCCTACTTACGAACCCCGTTTCCAATATTGTTGTATTGCTCACTGTGGAAAATGATGTTTCTTGGAATATGATGGAAAAACATTTAAATAATTATGCCTGAGCTAAAGCTAATAAAATAATACACGCCTTTTGATGATGATGCGTTTCTGTAATAATAGTTAAATATGAAGGAGAATATAAAACGGAATAGTTTTGTGAAAATTTTCCTCTAACTTGATTATTTTTGTAACATAAATTATCTACCTTTAACGAGGACATCATCATTGACCTGATCGTCGAACAACGTATCATTTTACGTTCCAATTAGCGGACATTCTGGGGGCTATTTCATTATTATTGAGTGCGACTTGGAACAGGATAAACCACTTCAATTAATTACGTAATTATTGGTCCTGTAATTGAATAAATACTGACTGGTCTAGACTAGAGACGAATTAACGAAATAAAACGTGAGTTAAATAAATTTAATGGTTTATTACGACTTTTGTAAATGACTTCATTTACCATTACTAACCTTTCTACTAGAGGTGAAGGTATTATTATAGCCTATACATAAGACACTGTAACACTGACACAGCTGTACAGTTTAACATTTAAAAGTAGACAAAAATCGAGCGCGCTACACCAAGATGGCTCATAGGAAAATTAAAGTTTAAAAAGCAAAATGGGTCCAAATGCATATTTTTTGACTTTAACCAAACCGTTTCATATTCTACATCGTATTCTAAAACATTTTTATAATTAATCTTTTTATTATTTAAGGTTTTGCAAGGAAGATAATTTTTTGTATTTCTGGAATGTATGTATCAAAACACCTATTTATTTGATGATAAATCAAAATAAAATAAAATCTAATTCAGAGAACTGTATTATAAATTTAAAACAAAAAAAGTAATTCGAACAGAATGGTGTGGTTTTGGATTGTTTATGCCAAACTCAATTGTAATATCAATAGAAAAATAGAATAAAATAACAACTGTAAAAATGATACCTTCTCTAAGCTAAAATTTTCTAATTTAAAATGTGTTCATCTGAAGCGACCTGTCAGGAGTATGTTTTTCTGTATCTGTTTGTACATAATTAGTTAAGAAATATTTGTACAGCGTCCTTGAGGTGATTTTACACAAAAACGGAGCTATACAAATCATCCAATTATTATTATTATTATTAATCGTAGTTATTAAATTATCAGAAATTCTTTTAATAATCATAATAATAATAATAATAAAATAATAATTATAATAAAAAATAAAATAACAGGAACTAATATTTTAGAAAATTTTTCCTTGAAAAGGGGGACCTTCAGAGGATATGAATGTAATTTATATAAGTAGTTATAGTTAGTTAGTTTATATAAGTATTTTTTAAAGGAGTTCCGTCAAACGTTATGATAATCTGATAATCCTACCCCTACCCCTACCCCAACCCCCACCCCTACCCCTACCCCTACCCCCACCCCTACCCCCTACCCCCACCCCTACCCCTACCCCTACCCCTACTACCCCTACCCCTACCCCACCCTTACCCTTCCCACCCCTACTCCCACCCCTACTACCCCTACCCCACCCCTACCCACCCCTACCCCTACCCCTACCACTACCCCTTTCTTCCACTACCCCTACAACTACCTACTCCCACCCACCACCACCCCTACCCCTACCCCTACCACTACCCCTACCACTACCCCTACAACTACCCCTAGCCATACCCTACCCCTACCCCTATCCCTCTCATATAGGCAGTGACCTTCCTCCTGTTATGAAGGTCAAGTGTACAATATTTCATCAAGCTCGTAATAAAACTGCAGATTTGTATTCAAAACAGACAAGCAAACACCGCCCGGGACACCCTTCTTTATATATATACTATATATTTTTCAAATGTGTGCCGAAACTCAACCGAAAGCAGTCAATATCCCTACCTTCTCGATGGTTGATAGTTGGTTTGGTGGAGGGGGGTGGGTAGTAAAAGTAGCAGGTTACTTTGTATCGCCTATAACCGCATCGTTAACTCCAGCCCTCCCTGCCTCGAGAGCCTCCAGTCTCGACACTCGCAACGAGAGCGACCGAGCGAAGCACCTACCAAATCTAGTCAATATCGCCCCACCAAATATTGAGTTTACTATGTAGATATTGTGTATTGTCTGTAGGGGTATCTAGATCAGGGCTGTTCATAGCACGACCCGCGAGCGTCACGCGACACCCCTGTTTTGATTTTCGCGCGCGTAATATCACATTTTTATATCCGATAATTGAGTTGAAATGTAAATAAAGAGCCCCGTACGATGTTAAACCAGATTCTCCTCGAATCCTTTTGTTCCCGATGGGGAACAAGTAACTAGATTGCTGTAGTCTTTTTGTTCTTCTTGTCCTTTTTAGGAGCTACCCGACTCGAGGGGTTAACGGTTGCCAATCTTTCCACAATGGCGCTGTCATCGGGCCGAATGACGTCACGTCATTTTAATCACTTTTTAAAATCAATTTATTAATTGTACCAATAAACATATTCAATTTAAAAAAATATATATATTTTACTGAATATAAATAACAAAAAAGTCCCAATAAACTACTTTTTAGTATATATTAATTGATAAACTAAAGTTTTTAGTACAAGATTTTTGTGCATAGCGCAAAGGGTAACAATTATTTTTATAAACAATAATTATTAGCCTGAAACACTCATCCAAATTGAAAAAAACCTTCCGAGAAAAGATAAATGTCGGTTGTTTACAGGTGAAATATAATAAAAACAGTAATTATTGAATGAAACACTAGTATATATTGATTAACTTGGCGGGTTTGCGATAAGCCGACGCAGCTCAACGGTAGAGCATCTGACCGGCAATCAGAAGGGTGCAGGTTCGAGTCCTGTCGGCGACATTTATCTTTTCTCGGAAGGTTTTTTTCAATTTGGATGAGTGTTTCAGGCTAATAATTATTGTTTATAAAAATAATTGTTACTTTTTAGTAGTTTGACGAACGGGTGCTTGTCATTCAAAATCACAAGATAAATTAAATTTACAGTTGAGGTCGATATAAAATAATAACATATGTAACAAACTGAAATATTTCAAAAATAACTTATTCATTTGGATTCGACGTTTGTTATTCAATATGAAAATATTTTCATTGGTGTTCCGTACTGCGCAATTCGCACTAAGACCCCCTTTACAGTGACAGATGTGGTACTTTCATAAGTCCATACCTGGCATTTATTCTTACGTATTTTTCTGGAGTGGCCCTCGAACTGTCTAAGATTTAACAGACCTGCTTTATGCTATACTCGCAACTCTATGCTCTACGCCCCTGCCGGCAACATGCTGGCTTGTTAGGAACAGCGTGAACTTGTGAACCCGCTTGGAGAATGTGCGGTGCGGTACCACACTTTCGGCAGTCCCAGTCCCAGTCCCGGCACACGGCACACGGCACACGGCAAACGGCAAACGGCACACGGCACACGGCAAAATTAGTTGCTTTCATTATGATTATTATTATTTTATTTGTTTTTTATTTTTTTATTTAGTTTCAATACATTTTTTGTCTTCAATTAGTTAAAAAAAATTATAAAGCTAATAAGATAATTTGTAATGTTTTTCTTAGTCCTCCTCACTAGAAGTTCGTGTGCTGGGGCGGACTAGGTTTTATTGAAAAACTGATCTTACCAAGTTCTTTTCAAGATTCTTGGTAACTCATCTTCTTTGATTTCTTTGAGCCAGGTTTTACTTTGATTTTTGAAATCATTTGTCTTTTCCGTTTTTTTTTTATGGCCGGTAGAAGTGAATTATTATATATAGCTTAGTGGAGAGATATTTATAATTCCTGTGTGCAAAAGCAGTCTTAAAATTAGGAATATTCATAATGTCATTCTGGTTTCTCTTGTGTGGTGAAAATTATGTTTCTATGATTTTGTGAACTTTTGAAATGTTTGATTAAAACATTCTTAGCATAGATATTCTGGATGTTGGGTACTGCAAAAAAAATGAAAATTTCTTTTGTTGGCGTTCTTGTGGGGACTTTTAAGGTGGTCTTTTGGGGTTATCTATGAACACATTCACGCAATGTGAACAATCCCTTCTGTCCCGTGCTTGCCACTGTACGTGTGTGCACTGAACGGTGCCCGTAGATGTGAATAGACCTTGATAGGGTGTGCCTCCGTGTTGCGTATGAGGAAAATGCTGTGATAATCTTAACACTCATTAGACCGGATTATACGAATGAAAAGGCCATTTTTAAAGGATTGCTCTATTTTATTGTAGTATTTAATGTATTTGAAGGTAGAACGCATAATTTTATTTTTATTATGTAATATGAACTACCTATTTATAAGTGAGGAGAGAACCCTTGAAAGTTCGATCACCGATTCAAATTACTTCACCCTATAGGGTCCGTGTCTTTGGAATGAGCCGCCTCCTCAAAAGTCACATTTCAGTAAAACCGGTAAAAAAATATATATTACATACAATGCTTTCGGCCCAATAAAAAAATAATTTATATACTCGTTAGGAAGGTATTTATTTTTTTAATATTTTCATCGGTAATTTGAATTTGCAAAAAGCATTTAAAAACTTTTGATTTAAAAATTCCATTTATCGTTGATAAGAACGTTAAGTTAGTACTAATCAAACTTTGCAACTACTTTTTTAAAGTAGGTTCTAATGAATTACCAAAGTGACAACAACTGAGGCTAAGTACGAGTACGTAACGATTTCAAAATAATATAAAATCTCAAATCCAAACCTCCCGCCAAAAGTTTTGACAGTTTATCGACGCACGTGCCAGCGCTTGCGCCGTACTTCTCACAACCGCCATCTCTCGGCAACCGAAGGAAACACAACCTGACGGCCGCACGCCGAACTAACTTGGCAGTCTTCGTCAGTTGGCGCCACGCTGAGCATGTCCGCGTGATTTCTGTGCCGCGACTTTACCCGATGCGTGTTTTTACGAAATGCCCATAACGCCGGAGTTTTCGCATTTTTATGTGATCGCCGATCGATCGGCTGATGTCCTGGGCTTGTTTTGATAGTAAAACAGTGATTGTTGTGAAAGTTGTGGCGGATTTGAGGGGCATTTGTTGTCATTGAATCTTATGTTTTGTGGTGACGAGTGTTGTGATACATTGGTTAGGAGTTGTCAAACTGTGTCTGGTTCCGTCTGCTTTGCTGTTACGAACGGGGATTAAGGAACCATGAGGAGAATAAGTGGTAAGATATTCAATTAAAAGCAATCATTGCAACAACTTTCGACAGACGTCTGTTTTTTTTTCGGCGAATCTTTTAGCACGCGTAAATGTGTTGTATATTGCATAGGGGGGTTGATAACCTCCCCTATTATTTGTAGGGGCAACGTTGTGATATTTTCGAGCGTTTGGTGCAAATCCTGCCAGTCTTCTATCCACCAGTTCAGAATTAAATAACGCACAACAATGATTATTTATTCATTACTTGCTGAAGTACCCGGCGTTGCCCCGGGTAATGAATGGTTGTGTTACCCCTACCCCTACTCCTACCCAGTATTTTTCTCTTATTTTGAACGTAAAAAGTGCAAAATTTCAACAAGAAGTACCAAAATTCTGCTTCAAGGTGTGGAAAAGGGGGATGGGGGGTGGTTTTTCGAAATTTCATTTATACAATGACCTTCCTCTTTTTTCGAAGGTCAAGTGTGCAAAATTTCAACAAGTTCGTAATAAAACTATAGATTTGTATACAAAACAAACACACCGCCCGCCCGGCACATTCTTCTTTATATAATAGATTTTGCAAACTATCAATAAATTATTTGTGTGAAGTAAACGCTAATCAATTGAAATATTTGTCGCCTGCCTGTTAAGCTTATTCCTTAGGCGAAACCGGTAAGCAGTTGATAATTATACTGCATACTGCCCTCATATAAGGAAACAGGCAAGCCACAAATATTTCAATAAATAAATTAATTAAAAATTACTTTGTATTCACCACATACATACATATGAACATGTTTCGAAAGCGATGATTTCTTCATCAGGAATATATAGAATACTAAAAAATAATAATGTCAACAATTTTGTTCTACTTTTATTTATCGTGGTGAATACAGAGTAATTTTTAATTCATTAATTAATAATGACGCCACAAAGTGAATATCAATCCTTTGAAAAAATTATTTCAATAAATTATTAGCGATTTTTTTATTTTATAAATTGTAATATCAAACGAAATAACTTCAAATTTGGCAGCCTTTGGAATCCGAAGGTCGCGGGTTCTATTCCCGGCGTGCGCAAGCAAATTTTATTTCATTAATTTGTGTTGTTTCACATTTAATTAATTTAAAAATAATATATAGTATATTCGCGCACGTTCCAGAGTGGAAGATACTCTCAGTATCGCCTTGGTGAAAGACCACCATTCAGAATTGAAACGTTGCTTGAATTCATCGCCTTCTGCATCTATTTTTTTTAAATTAAAAACGGCTAATAAAATATAATAATAGTTGGATGATTTGTATAGCGCCGTTTTTGTGAAAAATCACCTCAAGGGGGCTGTACAAAATATTTCTTAAGTAATTATGTACAAACAGATACAGAAAACATACTTACCTGGCAGGTCGCTTCAGATGAACACAGTTTTAGAAAAAAATATTTATAGAGATGATAGTTTTACATGGTTATTTGTTTCTCCTTTTCTATTGATGTTACATTTATTATCACAAATATATGTAGTATTTTTAGATTATTATATTATGTTATCATTATAAACAATAATATTATTCGAAGATAACTCTAATCGTCTTTACATTAATGTTAAAATTGCGTAATCATTGATGCATCGACATATTATTATATATTTAGATAGGTAACTATATCATTAATATATTATATAATCAGACTCGATAGAGATCAAATTTCATTAGCAGTTTCATATAATTAAAATCACACGACTGCCGAGAGAAAAAAAAACCATATGTAGTTTGTCTATTCGATTTACGGGGATGCTCACATTTTTAATATGTTCCTACAAATTATTTTCATTATATATTATTTTAAAATCACTACAGTGGCGTGCACTGCTCTATGAGCAAAGGGAAGCTGTTTGTATTTTTTTTCCGTTAATGAATTTAATATATATATATAATAAGAACCACATTGAGTTAAGCAAGGTAAAAATCTAATAGTATATAATAGTGTCCAAGAGTATATTATGAGACAGCGTAATGGGTAAGATTAAGATAGTAACGCTAAGATGGTTTGGTTGTGTAGAGCGGATGAATGAATAAAGGAGTGTATAGAGAAAATATGACGCGAATGCGAATGGAAGAAGAAGCCCGGGACTCCAGAGGAAGACATGGCACGATCGAGTGAACCAAATACTTTAGTCAGAATAATAGAAGAGTATGTATGGGGCGATTTATGAATGTGCATGAAGCAAGGAGTGTGTTCCAAGACCAAGATCCTGTGCCTACCCCTGCAGAGAAACGGCGTGATGGTTAGTTAACTAGTTATATAAGTTATCAATAGTTTCCAATAGTACATAATTAATAATTATTAGTTATATGTAATAGTATCCAATATTATATAAGTTATAATAATCAGTTACATGTTATAGTATATATTATTATATTAGTATATAAAAAGTATGTTTTTCTGTATCTGTTTGTACATAATTAGATAGAGAATAGGAAGTAATATATTTGTACAGCGCCCTTCAGGTGATTTTTCACAAAAACGGCGCTATACGTCATCAAATTATTATTATTATTATTAGTACCCAATAGTATATAAGTTATAATAATTAGTTAAATGTAATAGTATCCAATAGTATATAAGTTGTAATTAGTTATTTTGTAAATGACGAAATAATTAAAATAAAACGGCAAAAAATGTGATGTAGCCAGATATAGGGTTAATTTTTGAGTGACATTATTAAAAACTAAAAATACGTCTTAAATAAGGTAATACTTTTATTATATATGAACCAAGACACGTTGCAACTGAAAAGTAGAATATTGAAAAAAAAACTTCTCATATTATTCCTTCAAACGATTGGTATTCACTTTGTGGCGTCATTATTAATAAATGAATTAAAAAATATACTTAGTATTCACCACTTTATAAACATACATTGATATCTATCTACATGTATCGAAAGCGATGGTGTCATCGTTTAGTATTCATATATGTATTCACCACTTTATAATGTACATTTATAAAGTGTTGAATACTATTATAATGTATATTTATAAAATAGTGAATACTAAGAATATATTTTTTTAATGTTTTTTTTTAATTTCTCATTTTAATGTTTTTTTTCTACAACTTTTACAAAGCTTTGCAGCCTTTATGGATTGCATGCCACTGCTAATCATGCAATGTATGTGTTGATAATCACGACGAATAAATCATAATCAACTTGTCAAAAATTATTTCTACATAAACACTTTAATGACCATGTCATTAAACTATTATCCGTCCATAAAGATAATTATTTCGCTTATTATCAGTCAACTAGCTTCTGTCCATGGAGAATTACGGAAAAACTATTATCCACTGAATGTTATACATGATTTATGACACAAAAATTAAATACTAAATAATAAATTATGTTGCAGGAATTGGGAATTTAATGTATATGGGAGGAAATAATGAGACTGGCTCGAATTAATTACGATATCGGTACATTTTCAAATAAATAAATTCGTAAATGAAAAAATAAAACTTTGTTTTATTAATTTTTTAATTTTAATATTTTTTACGCCTACCGGTTTCGGAACGACCGTTCCATCATCAGGGCAAAATATGTACTGCCCTGATGTATATATTTATATTGTGCTAGACATAATGGTACACAGGCGAACTGTAATGGGCAGCTGATCCCGATCTAATCCCAATTTATGCAGAATTATGAGTGGCTCGGGGCCGTGTGCGTATCCTCCGATGGTGGTCCAGGGTCAGCGGTGGTCAAAGAGAAACAAGGTGAGTAGAGCAGACGTCTTAGCGGGGCCGGACAGTCGAGGGAGCAGAGGTGTTGTCGGAACGAGAGTTGCTGGCCAACTGGTTAAATTATTTTTTAATATTCTGTATATTCCTGACGAGGAAAGGATCTCTTTCGAACCATGTTGAAATGTATATATTAACACATCGTTTGCGGGAGACGCTTAAAGGCGTCTTTTCCATACTGTTGGTAGAGAGCGGGAAACGCTTAAAAGCGTTTTTTGTATTTGTATACTAGTGATAGAGCGCGGGAGACGCCTTAACGCGTTGACACGCGAGTTACAACATATTACGAGAAACGTGTGATTCTTGGTTACTCTCTGAACTAAAAATTAGGCGCCAGCTCCTTTGAGGCGTGTAATACCTGTACCGGGTACGTAAACCCGGCAATTCGTGGAATTAGGGTCGGTTGGCCGACTGTGGTCATAAAACATTCACTTGAAAGCTGTAAGATAAACATTTCGTTTTTGTCTTTATATTTCTTCAGTGTTATAGTGATACTGTTTCGTTCAAGACGTTCTCCATTTTCGTTTCTGTCTACATTCCGCTTTAAGAATTTCGTATAAAATACCTATCATTGTATGATATATTCGTAATCGATCGCTGTTGTGTTTGAAGTTATTTGTTACATATTTTTTATAAAAAAATACCTAATAACAATGGACTACATTAGTGATGAGAGTGACGGAGAATTGTGTGCTGATAATTTATCAAATTATTCTTGTGATAGTGACGTTGAGAAACATACAGATGATGAATTTGAATTTAATGATGATGAAGTTACAGCGCGTCCTCAGACTTTTTTCCGTCGAACAATTGAAAGCAGTTCGGATTCAGACTCAGATGAATATGAAGAAGAAGAATGGTCATCGGCAGATAATACACCAGTACTGGAAGAGTTTTTAGGTCGCCCAGGTATAAATACCGATAATGCTCCGAATAGTCTAACGGAAGCAACAAATGTATTCATAGGAGAGGATTTTTTTACACTCCTTGTACAAGAATCTAACAGATATTATTATCAAAATATGCACAAATTTAAAATATACAAGAAATCTCTCAAATGGAAAGACATTACAATACAAGACATGAAGAAGTTTTTGGAGAAAACATACGTTGGAAAAGATTGAAGGCAACGGCAAAAATAAGAATCTACGAAGGCGATGTCGTGTGTGCGCGGTCCACAAAGTGCGTAGCGAAACCCGGTATATGTGTAAATTTTGTGCTGTACCATTACATAAAGGGTGAAACAATATTAGTGTTTATTGTTTTGTATTTTACAAAATATATATTATGTTGGCCGTGCATAAAATGACTAAATCAATAATACGACAAAAGTGTTCCAATGTTTATATTTAACCTTGAATATTATAATTTTTTATCCAAAAATATAAACATTTGTGACCAGATAATAATAGAATATTTCATTTAAGGTAAAGTACTCAAAATTTTATTTAAATATGATCAATAGTTCAGTAGTTATAGCTGTTTTACGTGAAACGTAATTTGGCGCGCGAATCTTACAAAATTGCCCGCTTTATGGCGTGGATTAATTAAAAAACCCCCGCAAACGATGTGTTAATAAAGTGCTGATCACGAAGTGATTTTTAATTCATTTATTAATAATGACGCTACAAAGTGAATACCAATCTTTTGAAGAAATTATATATTTAATCTATTGGTCCCACCGATGACCTCGGAGGTCAAGTTGAAGTACACCACATTATTAATATTAGAAAACATGGATACTTAATTCGAAACCGTAACCCATTCCAGCGTTGAGATAATGCGTAATAATAAAACAAACATATAAACATACTCGACATTTATATATTAGCTAGTTTATCCCCCAAAAGTTTTAATAAAAACGTGTTTCTGATGCAGGTATGCTGAGAGCTCCGCTGTAACCTCTCCATCTGCTACCGGGATCGTTTGAAAGAATGAGGGAGAGGTTATAATAATGCCCTCTAGCCGGACCATACATTTGATTTGGTGAAGATCAACACACGCATGAATCGGCACACTTTTTAAAATTCATAAAAAGTCATTAAAAGGACGACAAAAAAGCGCTAGCCCGAAAATGTAATCTAACCGAAACTAACCAATATATCAGCGGCGTGCAGCTTATAAAGGCTGAAAAGATATGCGTACCTTACCTTTTCCAGATATCAGAATTTTTTTTAAGAAATTTTAGAAAATTCTCATTTCATAATCGTTGTACCGCAAGAAATTTGTTCTACTTCAAATTTCAAATATTTAGTTTTAATTTGCATTGAGCGCCTTATCCTACATTCTTTATGGTGTGATGAATGATGATAATCAACGCCTAAAAAGCTACAGCCTACCCTTAGTCAGGAAGCAATGCTTGCCACTGCAATATATATTGGTATATAAATCTATTAAAAATATATCTATATATATATGTATATAACTATATTTTATTAACTATTTGCTGCGCCCTCTTCGGGCTACATCCATGAGTTTCGTCGTCGGCTCATAAAGCTGAGTGATACGTAACTCAATCTTATCAATATTACTCAATAATATTATATTTTTTTAGTACTCAATTTTAAACACATTTTTTCCTTATAGCACCAACCAGTACCTATCAAACACATATACATAAGTGTTTACTCTATAATATTTGTTTTCTTCATCTCTTCATAAGTACGTTCATAAGTTTTTTTCTGTACTATTCTTCACATCTCTTTATACTTAATTATTATTCTTCTTTCTAGATATATTATATTTCTATACTGTGTCAATACTAGCTTTTTTTTTACTTTTTTTTTTGTAAAGTGGCAGTTAATATGAACTAAACTTATCAATTTGACTGTCCTAAAACGGGATTTGTTTCCAGTTGGGCAGTCAAAGCTTTCTTAGATTTTATTGTTTAATAATGTGTGTTTCAAAAAAAAAAATTTAGGTTACGTGACTTAGGTTTGTGGACTAGTTTTTTTTTCTTTTCTTTTCTACTTTTGATATGACATTATATCATTTTTAAAAAGTGCCCTGATTCATAGATACGTTGGTTTATCATGGAACCATTTGATTTTAAAGTGTGAATTTGCAATGTGATTTGTTATCATTTATTGTAATATAACATGCACGTAATTGTTAGACGTAAATCAATATCGTATGTTATTCAAATATATTCATAAATAATTCTTGTAAATACATGCATTTTTTATTCTATTTTTCCAGTTGTGAAAGAATTTGAAAAGTCTCTAGCATTGATGGAAAACACGAACGACTTAACAATGTCAACTTAATTAGGTATAACGTGTTTAAAAACCTGTTTAAATTATGTATGTTTTTTTTATTGTATTGGAAAAGCAGCAATTAGAGTCATTATTATCCATCTCGACATTGCGGTGCTGCATTGAAATCATATCAACAAATATTTAATTGAGAAACTTTATTTCAGTTCCTGGCTGAGTTCCGAAGTCAATGGAACTATGGTCTCCCTATTTGAGGATCTATATGACACCTAAAAGCGTAGAGGAACGGAGGTGTAGGAACTTAGATCATCAAGTCCTGACGAATGGCAACACTGGCGCGCGCATGCGCACTGAACTGTCCCAAACGTCAGGGAGATAACCAACAAACGGATTCATTCGTATCCGAGTGTTGATTAACTTCAGATCATACTTCCTACATTTTTTTTTACCTCCCGTATTAACTTTTTGATAAATATATCGTGCAGCTATTGAAGAATAAAGTCTATCTATTTTAATTTGAATTCTATTAATTGAATTCCCGATCCATCCTTCATGCATTTAGTAGTGACAGTTATAAGTCATGAACCTCACAGCTTTAGACATTTTCTAGCCGAATATTTGGATCACGTCGGGGTCACCAATAGTGCCATACTGAGATTATCATTCTCTCTGAAATATATTTGTAATTGGAGAATATGTGGCGCGGAAGTGAATGATAGAAGAAGCCGGGGACGCCTTGGGAAAACATAGCAGGAGTCATGTCAAGAGTCAAGATTCATGAGTAATAGAAGAGTATGTATGAAATGATATATGAATGAAATAGGTAAATACATGGTATCCTGAAACTAGTGGTACAGGCGCGAAACTGGTGAATCAACATCACATAGAGAACCCCAAAAAAATCTATCCGAGGACTTCGATTTTCAAAAAAAAAAACCTTTTTCCCCTTTTTCGGCACCTAAAGGGATAAATACCTTTTGGAGCCGGGTCAACTTTTCCATAAATTTAAAAATATAATAAACAGCTAATGATAGCCGCGTAACGACCGTTTTTTTTCTTCATTTTTTTTCAAAAAAATTCCAACCTCAACAAATCAAGAAATTTATTCCACAATTTTAAAGTGCATGTATGTATATTATGAAGAAAAAAAATCCCAAAAACCTAATTAATCTCTCTTAAAAAAATAAATATATATATGTGTATGTATATATTATTTGGGTTAGGCTGTTGGCCTTTTTTTATTTACTTTTAATCAATTAATATCACTTTTAAAAAGTGTGCCGATTCATACGTATGTTGATTTATCATGGAACCAGTTTCCCACATGCACAACGAGTTTCCGGACACCATGTATAAGAACAAAGTGCCCTTGTCTGATATTCAACAAAAATGACGTTATAAAAAATAGCCAAGTATTGTTTTTATCAATAAATCTACCGTTTCATGATTAATTTATATAATAATATGAACCTTGGCATTACAAAAAAACTATCCAATAAGATTGGTGTTCAGCAAAAAAGGCTCATTTCATGGCCATAAACTCTATTTCAGTGAGGAGATAAACCGATAGAAGCGTCGTGTAAGCGTGTCTGCGTGCCCAAAGTAACTTCAATTTTATCCTACTATTTTTGGTTCCAAAAATAAAATTAAAAAAATAAATTGGGTTAGATTATAAATTTCTTACGTATAACAGTGCAAACTTTGATAGTTTATTTTCAATGATTCGTTAAAAAAATTACTAATACTTATTTTTTAGTATCGATTCTGAATTTTTGATTTTCCATAAACATAAAAAAAATGCGCGGCGCGCTCTCGAACGCTTACGTGTAAAGGTATAGCACGCCGATCGCTGAGAACCTACGCTTCGGATTGACGGGAGATCTGGGCGTTCGGCACGTTTCGGCGGACGTATAGGAACGAAGTGTAGTGAGATCTTTTGTCAGAAGCTTACGTGTAATGTCCGCTATAGACTACCCTTGGTAACTGCTAATGGGGATGCCATAGACCCACTGGTGGCGAGCAGTTGGCACTCTTGTGCGGTGTTCACATAAAAAAGAAGATTACACTTCTAGGACTATTTTCTGTTCTGTCTTCCACACATATTACATTACTGGTTAGCACTGTTAAAACCAGCCACCGTTGATAATAATCATGCAGAAAACGCAACGTCGGTTTTTTCGCACTGTCGTAAAAAAGGCGATGAAATGGTGAGGTTATATCGTATCACATATATTATCATTTCGAAATTGATGACGTTTTTACTTGCGTTTCTTTATCTTTTGGTTGTATCAAAAACAAAAGTACATCATTATTATTATATTGGCCTCTTAATTGTAAATTTATTTATTGACATTATACTGATTATTTAATTTAACAGTTGATCGATTTTTTTTATAACTAGCTGAAGTACCCAGCGCTGCCCGGGGTTATGAATGGTTTGGAGTAAAGCATGTGTTGTGATGTGTTGCCTCCTACCCCTGCCCTACCATTACCCCTTCCCCTACCCCTACCTCTACACTCACCCTCACACCTACGCCTACCCCTTCACCTAAATCTACCCCTACACGTACCCCTATACCTATCCCTACCACTACCCCTACTTCTACCTCTGACCCCTACTCCTACCCCTACCCTCATCGCCACCCCCACCTCCTCCACCTTCCTCTTGTTTTGAAGGTCAACTGTGCAAAAGTTCATCAAGCTCAGGATAAAACTCTAAATTTGTCTACAAAACAAACGAACACCGCCCTTGACATTCTTCTTTATATATAGATAGATTGATTTCTTGATCAACACAGCCATTTTTAGCTTGCAACGTCAATTTCGCCAATATAGCGAACTCTTATATTTCCCTCAAGTCCTACCTCACCCTGGGCTACACTTTGTGGAGTAAATGAAATAATAAACTGTAAAGTACTTAATAAATTCTTTGAAATTTTTTATAGTTTTCCCAGTTTTTTTTTCTCGTTTTATCTTATTTGTAAAGGTTCCCATCGCTTTGTTTCGAGGACCCATCGTTTCAAAAAGGCCTCGAAGTTCACGCTGTCAAATTATCTTTGATAATTACAGTTTATAAAAAATAATCTTTTTACCTCAGATCTTTTTCAAGTATCCAACAACCGATAACAGGTTGCTAATTTTGTATCAACCTCAGTTATGTCATCATCATTGCTTCGATAAGGCGCTCTAGTTCAGTGATCTTGGTCCCGTAAAGGCTCGCACAACCTTACGGTCTTCCCTCAGAAGTCACTGATGGAATTCTCTACGGTAGTCGTTCTGATAACATCTTGAACTAAGCTCATTTAATGTCATTGAAACGTAAACGAGTAGGTACTTATCGGTCTTATCACCTATCATAAAACCAGGGTTCGAAAATATCACGATATTTATACAAATATCGAAATATCGCACACAATATATTTGATTCGTATGAAAAAATAATATTTATTTTCTAAAGGATAACAGACTATAAAAATACATTTCAAATAAGGATGACAAGTATCTCTCTAGAGCTACCATTACTACATAAGAAGTTAATAATTGCTCGCAAGGTGAAACAAAGTTGTTCTTTTCTAATGACCAACAGTTATCATCAATGGTCAGAGATTGCCACCATATAGGGGCAATGTATTTTGAAAATAAGTACCAAACATACAACACGACTTGACGGTACCTGGTGTATTCCAGTAAAGTTAAACAAGGAGAAACTCGTAAATATTCCTTTAAAAAAAGACACCGACTAAATTATAAATAACATATATATATCCGTCGAATCCTGTCATAAATGAAACATAAATACACGTCCTCTGGGGTTACTGCATTTCAATTTACAAATGTGTTTTTATTTGCATGTGTTTTCATTTATTTGATCTGGGCAACAGGTTTGGAGGTGTTGTTGATGTATTTGCTGACACCATTTATAGAGTAAAACGTCATCTATACCAGCAGTTTGATGAATCCTACAATATTTAGTATTGTAGCTTGGATAATTTAGCATTAATGATTTGTGTTAAAATATTGTTTTAGTTTTCTATTTTACGTCACTGTTAAATGTTTGAAAAAGATTGTTCATTGTCTATGAACCATATTATAATTTTTGGTAGGTCTTTAAAGTATGTTCTAAAATCCATGTAAAAGCCCAGATGGGCGTATAATCAAATCAATAAATAAATCATTTATTTATTTTTCTAGTTGTCTTTGTTTTTTTAATGTTTCAATTTAATTTTTGAAGATTGGCAGATATTCGATGGCAGGAGCTTTTCGAAATGCAAAACTTCCAACTCCATCTCATATTATGACTAGCTTTACAGTTACATATCACATCTCTTCGTATTTGCTTCTTCTTTAATTTGTCACGTTTAAAAGTCATCGCTGTCCATTTTGGTCGATCTTTTGAAATCGCCAACAACCCGACTACTATTGATCCACTTATATTCTGCAACCAATTTCAGAGGCCGGAACTTGTCTTCTATCAATTTTACCCATTAGATTCGTTGCTATAATTGGTCTACGGGAACTTTTATGCCGCATGACACCACCAAGATTGCAAATTACTTTTCGTCTTTGTGTAGTGCTAAGTAGTTCTATTTACTTTCATAATATGCCCTGTTCATCCATAAAATAAACTCTTGGCATCTTCTCTTGGCAATGCCAACCTTAAAAAGGTGTCACCAATGATTTTCATTGTTACCGTGACAATTCTAGAAGATTTTCACTTGCAATATGAATATTTTAAACACGTTTCCTCGGTTTTCTCCGATATTGCGAAAAATTCCAGACTAGTTTTATTCATGTTTTTTTAGATTTGCATTTTCAAATAATTGTCTAAAATCATGGACTCCACCAAAACCTTATTCAGGCTTTGACTTGAATGTTCTCTCAAATGTATATTTTTGTCCTGTTTTTTGGCATTGCTTCATTATTGTATGTGCTGTTCTTTTTGAGGCATGGAATTGGCAGAGGAAGGATAAAAGTAAACTGAATGCCGTAGAAATGAGATCTCTGAGGCGAATGTGTGGTATAACCATGTAAAAAATATTGAGATTCGTAAAGAATGCAAGGCTGATGTAAGCGTAATGAGTAAGATTAAGAAATGGACCCTTAGAAGGTTTAGGCGTATAGAGCGAATGAACGAAGAAAGGAGTGTAAGAAGAATACACGACGGGAACGTGAATGGAAAAAGAAACCGGGGAAGCCCGAGAAAGACATGGCACGATCAAGTGAATCAAATACTTGATTCGGGCCATATCAGAAGTCAAGATAATAGAAGAGAATGTATGAGGCGATGTGTGATCGAGTTGTTTGGCGGTCCGTCCTTTCTGTCTACCCCTGCGGAGAAACGGCATGATGGTTAGTTAGTTAGTTGTTTATCTCATTTCGTGTTTCAGTTTGTATAATTGGACAATGTTATTAAAAATAAAAATAAAATAAGCAAATTAAATAAAAATAAATTAAATTAAAATATCCGTTTTGTGCTTTAATTAAATTGTGATGAAGGAACGCTTCAACATTCCTTGATAACCTTTTTATCAGCTGACAGTTCATCACCCATCGCTCGGTTGCAAACTTCGCAAAGCGAACACAAATATATATTTATTATTCTAGAAACTGGCGACTGCTAATATTGTTATGTCTTTATGTAGTAACATATTTATACAAATCAGTTCTGATTCCAGAGTATCATAATGTGACTAATACTCGTTGCAACACTTTCCTTGTATCTTAAAAAAATGTTTCTTTTTCCCCGTATGCAAATAAAAACCTGTTATTGAACACAGTTTCAATGAGGTAATTCTTGCTGAAAAAATAACCTAACCTAACCAATTCCGAGCTGCGCGTCTACTGAGAATCCGAATGTTCTAAAAAATAATATCAAATTGCCTTCGGCGCGATTCATTCGACTGGCTCTAACGATCTCGCCGAGAACGTTCTTACCAAAATTAAAAGCTAATGAAACGGTAAATAATTATTTTAATTAAGTCAATAAAAGACTATAGCATAATATTAATCTGGTGAGTTAATGAATCGTAAACATTTATCGCGCCTTTAATATTGCCCAACGTTCTGCCAAATATGTTATGCAATTTATAGTTATTCTCGTTTTTACGCTTTTATGCCTTACTCGAGTCTGTAATGTTAAAATTCTTTGCAGACATTATTCGTCTCTTTACGTATTCTTTTGAGCATTCGTTGACAAATTATTCACGGTCTTACGCAATATTGAGAATTGCGCAAGCATTCTTTTGAAGTGCTCGTCAGTATGTATTTATGCCTCGCCGTGTGTACCTAGTACCTGTATTATTTATATATGATATACTTTATAAATTTACCGACCGGAACTTGTGCTTCTTATTAATCACAAACATTTAAATGAATTTGTATGAAATTTGCTGAACAAATAATATTTCTGAACACAGATGAAAATGGTGCTTTTTTGTGGGTGGAGTGTAAGATTGTGTTCTTCAGCGGTTAATTGCAACTAACACTACCTTGGAAAGTTCAACAATCTTGCCTTGTTGATATTGGTCGACTGTTGTCAAGAAGTACCTTTGAAACATCGCTGTGAATTCTGTGCTATTATTACTGTCAACAATCTTGTACGGAATTGTAATTACAATATTTCTATATACCATACTAGTTGGTAAGTACACGGCTTCCGTGGTTATAAATGGTTTGGGGGAAAGATTTGAGGTTGTGATGTGTTACCCCTACCCCCAATTCCCTGGGAACCTCCTACCCCCACCCCACCCCTACCCCTACCCCCTACCCCTACCCCCTACTCCCTGTCCCCTTACCTCTCACCCCTACCCCTACCCCTACCCCTACCCCTATCCCTGTCCCTACCCCTACCCCTACCCCTACCCTTACCCCTATCCATATTCTTGCCCCTTCTCCTACCCTACCTCTACCCCTACCCCTACCCCTACCACAAAATATTCAGTTTTGTAAACAAGCCGAACCTTTTTACTTACTTGCTGTTTTATGTATTATTTGCTCTATGGGGGAAAGAAATTTAAAGAAAATTATTTTAAAAGTATTTTTAAATTTTAAATTGGATACTCTCGGTTATCCGCGGTATCTGACCCGGTTAATCTAGACGTAATAACCATGAACTTGTATAAAGCTGGGGACCTGTTCGATGTTCGATGGGGAATCGGCTAAACCGATGGCAAAATGCCTCATTTGCATACGAAAACCATTGGGTTCTTTATACCGGCCGCCGATACCTACCTACTTGTTAGTTGTTCCGTCAGCTCGCGAGGCCGAGTTACAAAACAGACGTTCAGTAGAAACAATACGATGAAAGGCCAAGCAAACGTTTACTCATACAATAATAGTAGCAGCCGTGTTCATATGATAAAATATTACATACGAATTAAATCAGCGAGGGATGCGAAGTAATGCAAAAGCCTGCAAAATCATGTGTTTTTGTTTTGAACGTATGATCGCCTAGAAATATTATAAACGCTTTAATTAAATATTACCGGTAGAACTCATCTAGGCTATTGCTTTGATCGAGGATTTTTTAAAAATAAGTCTCTTTATAAGTCCTATAAAAAAATCTTTGAAGTGTCAAATCTCCTACTTACCTTTTCAAATATGTTTTTTTAGAATATGAACGGAAAACATTTTAATATTTGTGCCTGAACTTCATAAAATAATTTAAAACATTTTGGCGATGTTTTTTTGCATAGATAATAAAAATGA
Source organism: Halesus radiatus (assembly GCA_022606495.2). Classification (NCBI taxonomy): domain Eukaryota; kingdom Metazoa; phylum Arthropoda; class Insecta; order Trichoptera; family Limnephilidae; genus Halesus; species Halesus radiatus. Next base: position 54,773 of record JAHDVE020004535.1, read on the forward strand.
AAACATTTTATCGGTTTAATTATGAGTACCCATATAGAAATAATATAAATAGATCGTCTGTAAGTGGCTTCATCATAATTTGATAATGCCTTAGGAAGGCGGAACAGCTGTCCCACGTAACATTAATTACCTAGCAGAAGGTTTTTTTTTTAAATTTTTATTTATCACCTTTTTTTAAAATTTTTATATATAACCTTTTTTTTAAATTAAATAATAATCGTTAAAAATTTTAAAAAAAGTCTAGGTTAGAATGGAGTTCTACCAATCAATCTTGAACACAACAAATATATTTGTATGTACAGTTAAAGTCATTTCCAGGAAAATTACTCTTCTTAACGGTTGTTTTTTTCCAGGGCGATACATTGAGTAGGTAATCCTGATGCCCTAACACGCAAGGGGAAGAAACCAAATTAAGGGGAGCGAGAAGCGAACATAGGTGGATCACTGCCATTTAATTTGCGAATAAATGCATCTCGACAATTTCCAGGCAACTCGCATTGCACTGCAAAGAATTAATATTTTTTCTTCGCAAAGCAAATCTGCGTTTTTACAATCAACTTGTCGTTTTTACAATTGTGTGGATTTTATGCCAAATCTCCTATTTTCCCCTTTTTCCAAACTAACCCAAACAGCAGATAAGTAAAACAGCAAATAAGTAAAACAGCAAATAAGTAAAAATGTTCGGCTTGTTTCCGAAAACCGAGTATTTATTTTAACCCTTTTTACAAATGTTTTAAATTTGCTTACATCAGTCAAAATTACGTGAAAGAAGCGTGGACGGCTGCGATTTTGTATCACTAAAACTGTTAATGTATTATGTAATTGAATTAGTAAAATAGAATAATAAAAAAAAACGCTTGTCTCTGGATGTAATGCGATAATCGTTTTTGAATGCGCAGGAAACCATAATTATTGTTTTATTCCTTAAAATCTTCGAATGATCGCTCGTCACCAGTCAATACACCAATGAAAACATCATCTATTCGAGAAATGCGTGAACCCGCCTGCTGTCAAATTAAGGTTTTCACGTGGTTGCTCCAGCCGTCGAAATGGTAGGCAAATTTAGCTAGTTCATTCATTCGGTCGTCAATGAGGGCGATACTTTTCTTAGCACATATCCATCTTGCATTCTGGAAGGATGTGAACCCTGGCTACAGAGTCAAGGAGTTTACAACTCGACCACGGACTTACCTTTATTCAATTAAGTTTACTATCCATCACAAAACATCCTGCTCACAAAAATACCGTTCGTGTATTGTTATTAGGTGGCGTTCGATTCAGTACCGCATTGTAATTCTTTCCTCCATTTTTTTTGCCCGCGCTAGCAACAAGGTCGCTTTTTTCTCATTCTGTATCCGGCCGTTTCTTCCTCCGAGGAGACTTTGGCCGGCCGTGGCTGGATGAAAAAACTGATCCGCTTCAAACCATTGTTGTATGAACAGCGATGATACTAACATTGATATTGTATTTATTATTGTTCACCTGCGAGCGTAATATCCACAGATTGGGAAGATTGGGTTATTTTTCAAAAAAATAATAATATTTTAATAATAATTATTATAATTTGATAATTTGTAGTGCGACGTTTTTTTGAAAAAACACCTCAAGGGCACTGTATAAGCATTACATCGTATTTTCTATCTAATTATGTACAAACAAATTCAGAAAAGCATGTTTAACTAGCAGGTCACTTCCGGCGGTCCGTTTGATAGATTCGCCTATCCTAAACCTAACAAACGGATTGCAATCTTTGGAGCACAGACGTCAGGTGGGAATGCTGTCCTTGTTCCACCGGTATTTTAGGAACTAGCGTCATTGATCCCTTTGCCACCGGTGCATTATCGGGCAACCGGTGCACTATCGCCCAACATTTGCACACGGTTGACATTTGTCACAACATTTGTTTGTAATATTTGTGATATTGGCCTTGAGGGAAATTGTTTCCCTCGACGCCTCCTGCGTGAAGTTAAAATAAAAATAAAAAATAAAATAAAAAAACAGTTTTAGTAGAAAATTTAGCTTAGAGATGATACGATTTTTACAGTTGCTGTAATTATATCTTTCTTTACTAGAAGATTAGTGGCAAAAGAAGAGTTGGTATTTATTTAAAATATTTTTAATATTCAATTTTAGGACTGGAGAATTTTTTATAGAATGACCTTTAAAACCTTAGGAATTCGACGTAGGTTTAAAAGCGCAATCAAATTTTGCTAGAAATGTAGTGTTATGTTCCCTTTCTGATATTTTGCAACAAATATGGTATATTTAAAAAAATTAATTATGTTGTCTATTTATATTATTATTATTTGGTTAAATCTAAAAAAAAAGATAATAATACGCGGCGTTTATGACATGAAGTTAGTTGCATTCCATTTTGTGGCTATTCAAGCTTTTCAAAACCATAGACAAAGAAATATTTTTATTTTAAATGATTAAACTAATGTTTAAAAGACAAGATTTTTTATGCATAGCACAAATATGGTAACAAATTATTATAAGCAATAATTATTACCTGAAAAATCATACAAATTGAATAATCTTCCGAGAAAAAATACATGCTGCCGACGGGAAACGAACCCGCGACCTTTTGTTTACCGGACAAGTGCTCTACCACTGAGCTACGGCAGGTTATTCCTTACCCGCCAAATTAGTCAACATGTACTAGTTCTTCAAACTACAATCACTGCTTATTACACTTTTTCTCACTGGAAACAACCATCTTTATTTTTGTGGGAAAGGCATTGTAAGTGCTAACTCTCTCACTAGGTGGCGTCGAGATTCTATCGAATCTACATTTTATTTTCTAAGAATATTTTTTACTTGCCAGATATTATTATTTTAAATGATTAAACTAATGTTTATAAGACAAGATTTTACCATAGAACCAGTACCTGTCAAACACATACACATAATTGTTTACTCTATAATATTTGTTTTCCTCATCTCTTCTTAAGTTTTTTTTTGTAAAAAATTCACGTCTATTTATACTTAATTATTATACTTTTTTCTAGATATATAATATTACCATACTATGTAAATATTAGCATTTTCACTTCTATTTTTGTATAATGGCACTTAATATGAACTAAACTTCTCAATTTGACTGTTCTAAAACGGGATTAGTTCCTAGTTGGGCAGTCAAAGCTTTCTTACATTTCATTGTTTAATAATGTGTGTTTCAAATGAATAAATAAATTAAATAATGCACAATATTACTTTATTATTTAAAATACCAGAATATGCGCGAAAAATAAATTCGAGGTTATTTACCAGAACATTGCGAATTTCGCGTAAAAATTACAAATTTTGCGAAAAATTCGCGTTATTGCCGACGCCACAGCGGAGCCCCACCTTTATTTTTACTCACACACCAAACACATAACTTCATTGTTTAGCCGCTTTGATAGTCCGCGCAGTTTAGTTCGGCTTCCGTGCACATATCTCTTTGTTTCTATTATCTTTAGTATTATCATACGCTTTCGGCTGCTTTATTATATTCATCCGGCGACGTGTGGGTATCTTGAAAACTTCCGAAATTGGTGCATCTTGAGTACGTATCTTCTTACGGCATTCATCCGGTTGCGTATCGGCAAATTGAAATTCTCCAAAATAGGTGCATATTAAAACCCACTGAAGGGAAAGACCGATAGAGGTGTGTTTTGGGCGTGGCCGTGTGCCAGAAGTAAACTCAATTTGTCCTTCGTTGAAGTTGATAAAATTTTTTGAAATTCTATCCTCAACATATCATATACGGGGTTGGGAATCACTTGGCTATTCTTCTGAAATAGCTTTATTAGTAGTAAAATTGTGTAAAATAAACCATATAAATTAATATAATAAATAAGAAGACATTTGTTTACACTACTGTTTATAATGTACAAATATCTACATGTTTCAGAAGCACAGCTTCCCTCATAAGGATAAACAATGTACTAAAAATTAATGGCAAATGTAGACAAATAATCAACAAACAGCCATATTACAAACATTAAATTAATATAATAAAATGAAATAAAGAACAAGTGTTGAAAGTAGGTAAGTAATTAATTAAAAAATTGTAAATATAATTGAAAAATTATTATTATGAAATATTGAATAATACATTTATATCAGAAATTTAAAAAATATTTTTTTTTATTATTAATATAAATAAAATCAAGAAAATAGTACTAGTTATTATTATTAAAAATATAATAATAGTATTCTAAATATAGTTATTAATATGAAAACAAATTTAAGAGCTAGCTATTTTACAAAAAAATTATTGTTAATAATGTTCTAATACTTTTTCTAATTTCTAAAATTCCAAATTTATCTAATTGTAAACCAGTTGTAAATATAAATTAATTTTCATTTGCACCCTCCGATATTTGACCATGTGAGCGGAGTTCACCCATAGGTTCGAAGCCAATGAGCCTACTTTTTTTTTTTTACATGAATACTGCACAGGAGTCTCAACTGCTCCCAACCGTCTGGAGCCAGTGGGACTATGGCATCCCCAATTGGGAAATTTTGTGGGGCTGAAGGTATAGGTTAGGGGAAGGTGGGGAAATTCCTGGCTATTCAGATCTGGTCACCAAACACAGCTAAAAGGCATTTCAAGCAACGTTTCAATTCTGAATGGTGGTCTTTCACCAGGGTGATACTGAGAGTATCTTCCACTCTGCAACGTGCGCAAATATACTATACATTATTTTTTAATTAATTAATTGTGAAACAGCACAAATTAACTAAATAAAATTTACTCGCGCACGCTGGGATTTGAACCCGCGACCTTCGGATTCGTAGTCGAGAGCCTTACCCCTCGACCATGGAGGTCGTCGAATTTGTACCAACTTTATATTTGCTTATAAGATTAGCTTATACTAAATTGTTACATAATATCTAAAATGTTCATATAAATGAGTCTGCTGCTCATGAATATATTAACTCATAGTTTTAATTTGCGTACATATAGTATATCTGTTATTTTCTAATTATATTACGTTAGGTTGGTTAGTATAAAGCGCACTTGAAGTGTACCTTCACAAAACTGTGCTATATAAATCAACTGTTATTATTATTAGCATCTATTGCTGAAGTCGTCAAAGTGTTGTGATGATGATTACCTTGACCATTGCGATTATTCAATCAATAATCGTGCCGTAATGATTGCAGTAACTTGTGAGGTATTTTACATAGGAGCAGAAAATATATTGAATATAATATATAGTAAGTAATTTGAGGATACGAATTAGTAAATAGTTAATTAGAAAGGAAACACACAGATATAAAATAAATCTGAAGCAAAATTGTTAAATGGCAGCAAAAGTTTTTTTTATTTTTTATTTAAAGAAAATAGTTTTAACTTCTGCGAATATTAAAGTTTTTATTATTGTGACAGCTGTTTCGGCGTTCAAAGCCATTTTAAAACTGGTTAGGTCACGTTGTGACGACTTACTTCATATATTTTTATGGTGCAGAATATTTTCAACATTTTTTATGTGCAGAATAGAGAATTTTAATTATCACAATTATTTTTTATTAAATTTATGTTTACCGAAAATATTTATAAATCATTTCAAACACCGTAAATTTTCTTTATTTCAGTGGAGGTAAATAAAATCATATAAATAAGTCGTCACAATGTGGCCTAACCCCAGTTTGAAAATGGCTTTGAACACCGAAACAGCTGTCACAATAATAAAAAAACTATAGCACTTGCAGAACTTAATAATAAAAATAATATTAAAAAAAAAAAAAACTTTAAATCAAAATAATAAAATTATTTTGTTTATAACCACGAAATTTATTTACTTTATTACGACCAACCGGTTTCGCTTAACATAAGTATATTCATGGTACAAAATTAAACTAATAAAAAATACGTTGTGTTTGGTTATACGGGTATATGCATATAAAATAGACAAAACATAACATCGAATAAAGGAACAGTAAGATAGCATGAAATTATAATCTAACAGATGTGTACATAATGGGTTACCATATTAAATCTAAAGAAACAAAGCATCACCTGAACATGTGATTAAGGGATAATGGGAATTTTATGAGTTTGTGGAAAATATGAGTATACCTAATATTGGGCTATTGCAAACATTTAGTGGATTTAATCATTGAAGAAGATAATATTAACACATCCCAAATATAACATGAATCCGAAAAAACAACATATTATAATTTTATTCAAGTTGGTTAAGCGGTTGCCCCGGATAGGTAGAGGTCCTGGATTCGAGTCCCAGATGCTACTGAAATCTTTTTATTTTCTGTTGTTTTTTCGGATTCATGTTGCATTTGGGATGTGTTAATATTATCTTCTTCAATGATTAAATATTACAATGCGTTAGAATTGAAATTAAAACACTTTGTACTTTGTTTTCAGATCTGAAAATGTCCGTAGTAGGGTGAAACCGGTCCTGGTGAAAATAAATAAGTGGAACAAACTACAAAAGTGTTTTAATTTCAATTCTAATACAATGGAATTCCACCACGAATTATCAGTCCAAAACTAGACTCATTACAATGCGGTTTACAAACTTCAATAAGTTATAAAAAAATGAATATTTAGTTGATTATTAAGAATTATAATATTTAGTAAAAGGGCAGAAATTCAACCATAATCATAGTAGAATGCCAGGAATAGCTCTTGCTGTCTGAAACAAAGTGCCAAACAAATTATACATGTACAAGTAGATAATAAAACCTATATGTCTCCTAGATTAGAATATTATTCGCTTTGTCCTGCTGCGATGCATCGTGATCGTTGCGTAACTAACATTAAATATTTAAACACGATCTCAGCCATCGGCCTTCGTAAAAAAGGTTTTCAGTCTTAAAATATGCTTAATATAATAGTTTACTCGTAGATCAACATTATTTCTCATCTTTTATTCAGGCCGCGTCTCACAAAGTGTACAAAATGTTGTTTCTAGGAAATACCTACTGTTCAAATATGGATATTTTCTTACTAGCTGGTCTATTATTAGCTTGAATGGTGATAAGCAAAAGTGGAATTTATAAACAGTACCTACGTATAATATTCTTTGCACTAAATACAAAATTCTCGACAGGTGTGTTCGCAAAGGTATACGAACTGAGATAATGCTGGTGACAGCGCGTTTCTTCATATATTGGAATTTCTAACTCGACCTGCTTGCAAACGTTGATAATTACCGTGAAACTCCTTAAAATATGTGGTAGGCATAATCGATTTATTTTATTTTTGATTGTCGATGCATTTGATTGTTAACATATTTTTATTTCAACGTCCATGGCTCAGAAAGGCGGACTGTTTGGGGGTTTCAATTTTTTGTTTTTGTTTATGAACTTTTCAATATAAGATTTGTAAAAAAAGATAAACTAATCATGAATCAAACTCGCCAATTCCTCGCCTACATAGTTTAGCGAACGAATATATAAGTGCTATCGAAATTTTTAACGTGACAAATTCAAAGTTTAAAATACACCTTAACATTTTTTTTCATCCAAATATTGTTTCTGATAATTTTAGACAATGTTTTTGTTACATCTTAATTGTAAACCACTGTAATGTAAGTAATTAAGAATGAATAGAAGCAACTGATATGTTATGTGCCTACCAAAGTAAAAACCGTGGCACCCTTATCAGACACAAGAACTCCTCTGTTCTGATAAGGTATACGAGTATATGACCAGGAGCACCCTTAATTAATGATAAATAATGGCCAATTTTTTAATGATAAATAATGGCCAAACGTTTAGTGTCTAAAATCACATCAAGGGCGATTTACATCTTGTTAAAGTTTGTAACCCCTTTTTAAATAGATATGTTTTTAGACTTTTCTTAAAGGTTTCAAAATTGCTTTCTGACGTCAAACCAAATGGAAGGTTCTTCCAAGAAATGGGCTTAGTACATTGAAAGATCTGTCCCCAAATTTAGCAGCATTCGTACGAGAGGGTTCAACTAGTCTGTTTGACGCATCAGACTTGGCCGAACTGTGTATGAGTTGTCTCTAAGTGAGATCAGTCAAGTATGATGGTGCCAGCCCGTTCAGTGCCTTATATACCATGAGACAAATTTTAAACTGAACTCTTTCTGTAACTCGAAGCCGGTATAAGCAATCGCGTAGAAGAGGAGTGATGTGACTGTATTTGGTGGCACGGCATATTGGACGAACTGCTGTGTTGAATACTCTTTGCAGTCTGTTCAAATGTACATTCTGCAGACCAGCATACAAACTATTGCAGTAGTCCAATCTGGAGACTACTAGAGCATTCTTAGTCTTAGCAGAATCTATTGGGAGACATCTTATGGATTTCAATTGTCTTAGAAATAATAAACTAGACTTTACCGTATTATCAAGTTGAGTATTCATTGAAACAATATTTTGTTCCGAGTAAACGCCAAGGAAACGAACTGATTCAGCTCAAGCCTATTTGCATGCATCCTATTTGACACCTCCTAAATACAGTGCACAACATAAGACCTACAATCATCCACTTCGCGAGGATCACAAATTTTATGAAGAAATTAATCATCAACATAGCTGTGACAATTAGTCTTCGTGAAGAAATTATTGGTTCCAGATCACTGGTGTACAATATAAACAGAACAGGACTTAGTATAGGCCCCTGCGGAACACCACGACATAAAAATCTGAACATCTCTTATATTACAATAAATAATTATTGTATGCAACTATCGATTTATTACTAGCACTTGTATGTAAGTAATTATTGTTTGGATTTATTTTATTGATTAAAATGTAAGCACTTTATTATTATAAAATCGTCATGGGCATATAAAATAATAAATAAGTAAGTAAGCATCGATGATGTGAGATATAAGATATATCAGGGGTACGTGGCAAGAATGGAAGATAGCCGACTACGAATGAGGCTTCTTTATAATAAGCCTGCATAACGAAGGAGTGTTAGGATACCTATTATTCTTAGGTGCCTGTGTGGTTTGGAGGCCGACTTTGTATACTAGTTTTAACAAAAAGAAAACTCAATATTATCGTATATGTATTTAGTATTGACTTTAAACATTATTAATTGGTTATTTGTAGGATAATAATGCTACTAAATGAACGGAATTGCGATGTTTGTAAAGTAATAATAATAATAATTGAATGATTTGTATAGCGCCGGTTTTGTGAAAAATCACCTCAAGGGCCTATGTCAAAAGCTCGAAATGGTCAAATAAAGATGATTAGAATTCTAAAAATTATAATAAACTACAAGTGTAAAGTATACGGAGGGATGTACCTGTAGTTTTTAATATTACTCTGATATTTAACCGCCCGTCCTTTGGGTTATTATTCAAAAAGTAGGTAAAAAAACATTTTTTGTTTTATTAGATTTCACAATAACAAGACGTAACTTGTATGGAAGAGACGAAAATACCCGAACACATCCGTTAGCTTCGGCTGACCTCGAAATACTAAACTAGATGACGCAGGAACAAACTTGACGTATACGAATGTTTTGTGGGTTTCGGGTATAGCTTTTTTTGTACCTGAACGTACGGGATACGGCTTGTTGCGTTCGGGCGATAATATAGCGGCCGTATCACGTACGTTCTTATGGATACGGCGGTTAAACCACAAACTCCTTAAAAAAGTATTGTCACTGATATGTAATCAAAATCGCAGTTAAGCAAAATGTCTTCAACCCTAAGGATAAGGTCAATGCCTTATCTCTAAAAGGAACCGGACTTTCCAGGGGTTGTATCACATATTGATGAGATATACATTTATTTTCAAGCCATATCTCTATAAATATCCTAAATATTATGACAAAAGGGTTCAGATTTCAGGGCGATGTAAGAATGACGAATCACTTCTTCGCTGGTTATGTTCTCCGTCCGGGATACCTTTTAAATAATAAGATTTATCCTAAAGGTCTACTATCTTCAGCCTTGATATCGTTGTAGAATTCAGTGTCAATGCTTTCGTGGCAGAAATCCTCGTCGCAGAATTAACTGTGAACGAACTTCGCTCTGGCTTGTTCTAGGATATTAGTCATCTGTTATCCAACAACCCACCTAACCAATTAAGTGCGTAACCTGCTAGAGGGGGGCTTTGCTATTTGGATTCCCCTTGAGGTAGGTACTCCCTCGTTTTGTGGAGGGTTCAAATAAAGTTTGTCATATTTCTGTGCACGGGGGAGTGGGGCCACTGCCTGTGGTAGAGCACCCGACTAACTTTAGGCTGGGCATGGTGGAATTTCACTCCCTGAATCTCAGAAGGGAGGCGTGTACTTAACGAACGGACCGCCAAACAACTCGATCTTGGCATACACTTCTCGCTTCATTCACATTCATATACCATCTCATACATTCTCTTCTATTATTCCGATTTCTGACAAGTATTTGATTCACTTGATCGTGCCATATCTTCCTCGGGCGTCCCCGGCTTCTTCTTTCATTCACATTCGCGTCATATATTCTCCTTACATTCCTTTTTTCGTCTATTCGCTCTGCATACCCAAACTATCTAAACGTCCCTTTCTTAATCTTGCTCATTACGCTTACATCAGCCTCGCATTCTTTACGAATCTCAACATTTTTCACACAATCATACATGGTTTTACCACACATTTGCCTCAAAGATCTAATTTATACAGCATTCGGTTTTTTTTCGTCCTTCCTCTGTCAGTTCCATGCCTCACTGCCATACATAAGGGTTGGTATCAGCACTCAAGAACTTTTTGAGCTAATGTCGGCCTCCATGGTCGAGGGGTAAGGCTCTCGACTACGAATCCGAAGGTCGCGGGTTCAAATCCCGGCGTGCGCAAGTAATTTTTATTTAATTAATTTGTGTTGTTTCACAATTAATTAATTTAAAAATAATATATAGTATATTTGCGCACGTTCCAGAGTGGAAGATACTCTCAGTATCGCCCTGGTGAAAGACCACCATTCAGAATTGAAACGTTGCTTGAAATGGCTTTTAGCCGTGTTTGGTGACCAGATCTGAATAGCCAGGTATTCCCCACCTTCCTCTTCCCCTTCTCCTTCCCCTCCCCAATACCTTCAGCCTCACAACATTCCCCAATTGGGAATGCCATAGTCTCACTGGTCCAGACGGTTGGGGAGCAGTTGGGACTCTTGTGAGGTATTCATATAAAAAAAAAAAAAAAAAAAAAATGTTCCTGATGACGATGAATATCGAAGACATCTGGATTGGCCCTTTCTTCCAGCCTGCAAGACCAACTTGCCAATCATTCTGCCGGTAGGGATGTAGGGAGGGATATATGTATACTTCTTGAATAGAATGGCTTCTCATATCGATATGTATAACATCAGTAAGGAGAGATTCAAAAGAGAAATCATTTAGATTATTGACGCGACCTTCCCCGCTTTATGCATATGATTCTGTAGTTTTTTTAAATATATTTTTTTAACATAAATCAAATTTAATAATGTCATTATTAAGTTCTTAAAGTATTTTAGTTTTTTTTATTCGGCGTTCAAAGTCATTATCTAACTGTGGTTAGGTCACGTTGAGACGACTTATTTGTATAATTCTATTTACACCTACAAAATTTCAATTTTTATGGTGCCTAAAATGATTTATTACCGGTGAAACCGATTTACTGAAAAATTTATTGTGATAATGGATTCACCAATCTGTGAGGTACTTACATTTGGAATCTGTTTTCCAAGAATTATAATGACTTGAAAGCCATTGACGTTTGCGAAGATATTAAGTTTATTATAAAAACTTAATTTTTTAAAATAATTTAAATATTTTGTAAAACGTACGTGGATGGTCAGAAAAAGTTCATATTTCTGATTTGATTTTGGTAAATGCTAAGCCTGTGTAAATTTAAAATAAATAAATTAATTAATATTCTTCTTTTTAAAAACATTCTGTTCATCGCATTGCCTAATAATGTTATCATTATTTCGAATTAATAAATATTCCCACTTCGCCGCAGTTATTATGACACAAATGCTTATATGGCTTACGTACAAAATAAATAAATATATATAGACTACTTAAAAATACCATAAATAGAGTATTTCTTCAAATGTTTTTTCCCCAACTCAAATGATTCTTCGATTTAATATTTTATGTAATGATTTTTGTTTCTTCCGTATGTCACTTCTCTGTGGCTACTTCCTTTGTTTAATGGGTGACATGAGCACAGTAATTTTGACAAACAATTTGCTGTTATTATTTACCGCTTTTGTTTTAATCTCACCCTTGTCCTCCCCCCTCGCCACTGTCCCCCGAGATGAAAACTTGGATAATTTCTCTCAAATTCAAATTAGGAAAGTATCGATTTTGTAAGTGGGGAATTTGATGGATATATTATTCTCCCTCAGTTTTGCCAAGTATTATCCAAGTATCAGGGGAATCTCTGGAGACTTCAAGTTGCTAATCGCTGTTTTCCTAGTAGAGACGAACCTTCAGCTAGGAAAAAAGCTTTCGCACCTACCCTCTGTAATAAGGGTGAATATCTGTTGCTAGAATTTAGCCCTAGGTTTGTGAATGTGGTCAAGTTACTAATTAAAGTTTACTTGTGTGTTCACGACCGACCATCAGTTAATTAAAAAAAACCTTCATACCGTACGGGCATTTTAATACGTAGATTTTATAATTTTTTCCTCCCTATCTAAAGCGAATAAACAATTACTAATCTACTTTATTATGATAATAATCATCAGGAGGTGATTTCACCATTATTCTTTTGTCTGGGATGCGTAATTACCAGACCTCTCAATAAATGGAATTTTGTACCGCAAAGTAAATACAGATGTAGATATTACGCACTGCAGATAGAATTTAAATATCATTTAATATAATTTGTTTATACAAGTAATTTATGTACATTGACCTTTTTGTGAGTTGGGGTTTTCGGATACAAAGAACCTAAGAAAAGATTTTTTTTTATTTTCGCCAAGATTACCCTGATACATATGGCAGTGAGGCTAGAACAGGCGGAGAAAGGATGAAACTAGACTAAATGTAAAAATGGGATACCAGAGGCATATTTGTCGAAAAAACATGTATGACCATGTTCAAAATGTTGAGATTCGCAAATAATGCTAATGTGGGTGTAATAGGTATGATTAAGAAATAGACGCTTAGATAGTTTAGGCATGCGAAGCGGATGATCGAATACGAGTAAAACAGTGTAATGAGAATATATAACGCGAATGTGAATGAAAGAAGGAGCTGGGGACGCCCGAGGAAGACATGGCACGATAAAGAGAACCAAATACTTGAGTCGGGCCATGTCGAAAGTTGGAATAGCAGAAGAGAATATATGAATTTGGATGAAAGAAGGAGTGTGTGCCAAGACCATGTTGCTTGGCGATCCGATTTCTCTGACTACCCCTACGGAAAATCGTTCCAAAATCCTGTCTAAATGTAACAACACCAGGACTAGGGATTACAAACACTCGCTTGTACCTAGATTAAATGAGTTTAGTAAAAGATACGCAGATATGGCGGATCTATTTAACTGCACGGAAGGTAAGTACAAGAAGGCTATACTATCATATCTTTTCAATCAATATTAAGTTAACTTAAGTTTACTATATGTTTTATATGTACGCATGTCTCTTACTTTTATATCCTTCACTAACTTTTATTCTCTATATACTTTCTGATGTTATTGTACGATCTAATGCCACATTTAATAGTTACCTTTTAAAATAATTTCTACTCTATTCTTATTCTTTAACTGTGACCTGTAATTATTGTTTATGGTATATTTATACAGTTGATATTAAATCAATTAAAATGGCGTGATGGTGAGTTAGTTAGCTAAGATTTGAAATAAATTACCACCTTTTTGTATGGAAAAGTAAACCTTGTAATCATTTTTTCAAGTCTGAGATTATTCAGTTTTTTTTTTCAGACAAAAATTTAGTCCTTGCACAACGGAAAATAAAAAAAAAGTATTTTTAAATATTGAATATCCTCAAAAAATCAGTGAGGAAAAATAGAAATGTTTTTCTGGTTTCAAATTTTACTTTTTATTTATTTTTTATTGAACTTATCTCAAAGTCATTATTTTTCATAAATAAAACCATATACGAGTATAGCGAACATACGAGTATAATAGCAAGAACAGTAGTCGCGCCTCTTGCCAATGTTTTTTGATTTACACAAAACAAACAAAGGGACGTTACCGTACACATTTTCGTGTGCATTAGTGGTGGGCGAAGCGGCTCGATGATCCGGATCACTGATCCGGATCACTCACTACAGGTTCGCTGATCCAGCTCGATTGAACGACGGTTCGCGTCTCCCCGCACCATGCCCTCTCCCTCGCTCACTTGGCCCTCCTAATGACGTCCTTAAGACGCTCTTACACGAATACCTTTTTCGTCCAGTTTTCATGTGGATTGTCTTTACAGAGAGCTGATTTAGTGATCCGGCTCACTAAACCGAGCCGCTTCGCCCACCGCTAGTGTGCATAGACAAAGTTTTACTTTCCGTCACCGATGGAAAACATTCCCCTCGCGGGTGAAGAGGGGTGCGTATCTATCTATGCCTCCCGTCCGATGATACTTAAGTCAGTCTCAGAATAAATCGGATGGAATTTTTAGGTTATGTGTACTGCGTCAGATTGTAATATATTATTATGAGAAGTTTGCTTGTGTATTAGTGATAATAATAATTTATTTAATTGTTATGTACTATCATATTTTGTCTGCTATTTCTAATAGCATTACAGTCCTCATATTCTGAACTTTTTAAAGAACACATTGACTATATTAAACGGTGGTTTACACGAAATATTTCTTATTAATTTTACATTCATTAACATTTATGTAGTTTTTTTTTATTCAAACAATAAACAAAATAATGATATTTTATTCCAACCTCTAAAAATATGTATTATATTCAAAATATTATTGTAGAACTCATCTCTTGTCGTCTGTATAAAAGGTTTTGTTTTTAACCGAAACAATACATTTTAGCAGGAGACGAAATGTGTATGAGAAAAAGTCACACACTAAGCACGAGAGGAGTCGGTATCTTTTTTTTGTGATGTACAGCGACAAACTATGAAACTTGTTTTATACGAGATGTGTTCAAAAGAAAAGGTGAATTTGGAAATTTTCGCGGGCTGTGTACATTCGATTATCGATTTTTTTTTGTTATGTTGGTACACATATGTTTATCATATGTTAGCATTATCAGCCATTTTGGATCAGTGGTTTGTTTTTGACAACTGGAAAGGTTAGTCACGTTTTTGTGTGTTCTTCGATTTTTTACTTTAGGTTCGTTTCGAGGCATCATTCGAGGCATCATCAGTCCGATTGAAGTGAAATAGATTTGCTTTGTTTTCTATGTGCTTATCAGCATTTCTTAAAAAAATCGATGTTTTTCGATTTTTACTAAAATAATTCTCGTAATGTGTTCCATCTCATTCTTCGCATAAAAAAATATATGTATTTACAAAAATAAGAAATTTGTTCGGCTTGATTCGAAAGTAACTCGTAAGTATATTGTTAAAAAAAAATTCTATACTTTTATTGATATATTCTTGAGTTATCCTTAATCACCCACTCGTCATGTCAACATTGCCACATTTAATTGAAAAGTTAATTAACTCATAACACGATCGACTTTGCATCACCGGTTTTATAACGAGGTCTAGTAAAAAAACACTTAAATAGCGTCCCACGCATTTTTTTAATCTCAAAGTGCAACCATTTCCGTTTGGACATTCCTGAGGCAACCATATTCCGACTTCTTTCCTTATAAGTCAGTCGTTCGTTTTTGGTTTTTATCAACGAATTCTGTTCCTTGTTGTTCTCATGTGATATTATCTTCTTCCCCTGTAAGTACGGTAATAATTACGGTAGTAGCTTTTTGGTAATACAACTTTAGTTCGTTTGAGACGACAAATATTCGGAGATTGAAAGCATGTCAATATACCTAGTGGCAGATAGTCGGGAGTATCGTTCCGGTGAAAAAGGACCATTCAAAATCGAAACGTTGCTTGAAATGGTTTTAGCCATATTTATTGACCAGCTTTGAATAGCCAGATATTTCACCACCTTCATCTCTCCCATCTCTTTTCCCTTCCCATGGTTCCATGGCAATTCAACACACGGCATACAGCATACTTTTTGTGGGCTATCGGCACACAAAAGTCATTGAAATTAGGAAAAAAGAACAAGCACGAAAACCTAATCTAACCTAACCTAATTAATATTTTTTATTACATTTTTTTAAATTAAATTAGTTGGGTTAGGTTAGATTTTGTTTTCGGGCTAGTTTTTTTATTCATTATCCGGTCACCCCTCACAACATACCCCCATTGGAGATGCCACGGTCTTTCTGGCTCCGTGCAGTTGGAACTCTTGTGCAGTATTCACATTAACAAAACATATTTAAAAATGTCAATGTAATTGCTACTGTAAAATCATTTGTGGGTTCACTCAAATGAAATCCAAACAGAAAATGTCGACTATGGATCTCCAACAAGGTGAGACGACCAATGCTGCAGAAGGACTCCACTGAGTGTAGTCCAATATTTTTAATAGAACTCACCAGGGTTTTCGTTGGACATTTGGCCATGTATCCAGATTTCATAACAGGGTTATCAATTCTTGAAATATCTAAGCCTTCTTCCCATCAAGGTGGGGAATTGGCACCAATTGTGGTTTTATCATTCTCTTCACATATCCTACTTCTATTTATGGTTTCCTGTCCCAACAGCTGCATAATGTTATGTCTATTGAGGTGGCGGGGTCCTGTTAATAGTCAAACTAGCTCCCTCAGTGAGTTTATGTCCATATTGAGTAGTTGCCTGACTCGTTTGGGCTTTGAGGTTTGGGGTTTGGAACGTCTGTGAACTTTACACTGTCGCATTCCGGGCACTTTTACATTCCTCCCGATGCGGTGCTGCTATTTAGACCACAAGATCTTTGATTTAACACCTGTCTTACTTGCCTGTTACTTCGTTCCAGGGTGGGGGAACTTATCAATAATAATAACAGATATACTATGTAGTACATCTATTATTTTACAATTATATTAGGTTAGTTAGTATAAAGCGCACTTGAGGTGAACCTTCACAAAACTGCGCTATAGAAATTTACTCTTATTATTATTATCAGTAACGTCTTTGCGAGAGACGTTCAGAATTGATTTTTTTTTTAACTTTTATTTTCCCTGTTTTCTCTCTCATTACAAAATTTTGGGTACTGTAATAGTTCATCTAATTTAGGACAGATTCAAGGTTTAATAAATAAAAATAAGATAAAAAACAAGAAAAATCCACTTTTTTGTTCCTTCCGAATTAGGAGTACTCTTTTTTTGAGTTTAACAATGATTTCGCATCTTTTTGAACATACTACATCTCGTTTCAACTTCAACTTTGCAATTACCTATCCATTTTTGGTTCTGCAATAATGGAATGTCCGGGATCGAACCCCGAACTCGTTGTTCACCGAGCAATACTACCAGCGGGTTCACAGCCATTCCAGATTCCTGGCGAGAGAATCGAACACTGAAACAACTGGTTTTTACATTGATTTTCGAGAAGCCTCACTCAAACTGTTCCCAATCTCACGTGTATCAAATAACGTTCTCTTAAAAACCTTTTTATATCAGAAATATATATGTTATTGCAAAAAGTTCTTAAATCTAGTCATAAGTATCTACATTTATAAACATAGCTGTTGAATAGGCTTTTAAGCCATCTGCCTATGAGATTTCTATTTCACACTTCGATGTCGTTTGTTTTGATTTTGGCAAAGACTTCGTTAATTCGAATATTTTCGTCCTCCAGTATATATTTTTATTTATTTTATACTGTCTGAAGTACCCAACGTTAATCGGGGCTACGAATCGTTTGGAGGAATGTTTTGAGGTTGGGATGTGTTACCCTCTACCCAGTAATTTCCTTCTTATTCTGAACGTCAAGTGTGTAAAATTTCATAAAGGATTACCAAAATTCTGCTATAAAGGATAGGGATCGGGGTGGTTTTCCAAATCTCATGTAGGGAGTGGTCTTCCTCTTGTTTTGAAGGTCAAGCATGCAAAATTTCATCACGATCGTATCACAACTGTAGATTTGTATAAAATTATTGTCCTAGTGGAAATCCTATTTAAATCCTAAGTCATCCCGATTTGGGGAATGTTGTGAGGCTGAAGAAAATGAGGGAGGAGAAGAGGGCGGGGAATAACCTAGGTATTCAGATGTTCGCTTGACTTAGTGACGTATATAGGCATCAATAATTATTATGAAGTAATTATGCCAGGTGGAAGAGGCAAGGAAGGGGGAGAAGAGGAACGCACGGTTTTACGGGGAACATGTTAAAAATACACCATCAGGAATTCGTCAAGGATCACATCTTGGACCTCTAATGTTATATGGGTAGTTCAGTTTGTGATAATATAATTATTTTTGAGGAATCTTCTAGAAATTATCTAGTCATTTTCGTTTCTAGTTAATGTGTAGGTTCCTAAAATATGATATCCAATATTGTGATCAAAGTATGGTTTAAAAAAGTTTTTATTTTCTCCGAAGGAGTTACGCTGTATCCGTATATTCCGAATATTATTTTATAGATAGGTATTTAGGTATGTACGTATTTTCGATTTTTAGTAATATCTTAAGTCCCACCGCAAAGTTATTAATTTTATAATAAAAATCGTATTTGACCTCAGGTTCAAATACATGTTTTATGAAGAAATACATTGCTAATGGTCCATTGTCGATCTCACGAGATACCATTTAACGCATGGCACTTTCGTAACTTGATTCTTCTCGCTCTCAAGACTAGAAGATAACAGTTTTAACGTCATTGTGCCAAACGCAGCAATTTGACGGTTCGATCCTTTGTTGCCATTTCGGGAGAAGACGTTCAACGGGATTATTATTACTACACCACCGAATAAAGGCGCCGATTAAAAAAGCAGTCGATCGTCAAATAATACATTATCGTCTTGGATATACGGCGTCTTTTTGGAGAGCTTTTATCTTTCTCGGTCTTCTTGCTCTTTCTGTGATTTTAATGGCTGCTTTGTTAACATTAATTGGTTAACCAGTTTATTAACTGGACACTGACAACCTCAATAGCATAGTGGTCAACGCAGTGTAAAAATATGATATTAACGTGGATTGAACACTCGGCGAAGTTTTGCACTTTGTTTCCGAATGGAAGGTTCCTACCCACTCTTTCCAGTGAGAAATAGCTTGTGTGCAGTAATATCTCATAATTTATTTATCTCAATAGCTTTGTGATTTTCATTTTGTTTGGAAGTTTTATTTACTGTGTATTTTTGCTATTTTTGATTTATTAAATTCGCTACTTTAGAACGATAGTGAATGACGCGGTTGTGTCGAAACCGGTAGCGAATTTAATAAATCAAAAATAGCAAAAGTACATAGTAAATAAAACTTCCAAACAAAATGTCTAGAAATTGCTATATAGTGAATGCCGAAAAATACAAGAAATTGTGATTTTCACACTAAGTGTGATTTACTCTGAATTTATAAATACTACCTAATACCCATGTACAGGTATATATTTAACTAGTTAAGGGGGAGATGGACCTCGGAGAGGGATTATTTTTTAATTCGTAGTAATGATAATTAAACATTTATCAAAATCAAATAATAAATATGATCTTCCTATGTATGTTTTTCAAAATATTTTAAAATGTTAAACATTATCAAAAAATACCTTGAAGGCTTTTCTTTATAATATCGACAAGAATTTAAAAAAAAGAATATGGTGTATTTTCATTTTTTGGTAAACAATTTTAACTTTAATGAATTAAATGTGGATTTAAAACTTTGGTGAAGTTTATTATAAAAATTATTTTTCACAATTTATTTTCATATTTTTTAAAACATACGTAGGATGGTCAGAAGAAGTCGTAATTCTAATTTGATTTTGATAAATGCTAATCCTATATAAATTTAATAAAGTTGCCAGCATCGAAATGACGGACAGTATCACAGGTGGGTTTGTTTGCATCCAAACGTTAAGCGTTAAAAAGATAAATAATCATGAATATAGTTGCTTTATATCCCGACTTTTTCACTCTCGAACCTTCTTTGATTGCTTCTCTCCCTCCGTCTTCCTAATGTGACGTTTTTATTATTGAAGATGTTTGATCTCACGTCCCATCAGCCACCGCTTTGACTTTAAGTTACCCGGGGTCATCAGCCTTTGTGGTACATGTTTACTTTGGTCTGCTGTACAGGGTTCAAGCTTTCTTTCAACCTTTTGGGATTATTTAAAAAATAACCTTCTTCTTTGAATGCATTAGTTTCTAATAAACATCATTCCGTTTTCACGTAAGGGCAGGCAGATGCAATGGAAAACTGCACACATCTGCCTGGTATGTACTTGCTATACACACATAAAGGTATTCGTCTATTATTCCGATTCCACATATCCTGATTTATTTTTGTAAACATTTTTAAGAACCTCAAAATTTACAGTTTTTAGTACGAACCTTTTCACTTAACAAAGGTACCTCACTACATTTGTTCTTAAAAGGCAGTATTGAACTAGATCCGTTTGACTGATAACCATTCGACTATCTTATCTTGATTCACTGGATCATTCCATCTCATCCTGAACCGTCTTTTAATATTGCTAGATTCGTCCGTCCACTTTTTATGACCACACTATCTAAGCGACCCTTTCTTATTACCACCCATTATGTCTAAATGGACCTTGCATACTTTCCCGATATCGCCAATCGTAATTCTTTTATACCTAGATTTGTTTTCAGATTTTATTCAGAGGTCTGAAAAGTCAAGTTTCCTCTTGAGACAAATGTAGTTCATAAACTCAGCTGTTAGGGATATGACAAGGGATGTATAGGTCAGACAGAACGAACCATTTCCAAAAGGATCTCAGAACACTTTCGGGCGAGCAAACTCAGCCATCTAGACAAATCGGCAATTGCCGAGTACTTAATTGAGACCGGCCTTTACTTCGGATTTTTCCGAAATATTGGGAAGACCCAAATCGTATCGAGCTTGGTTAATTACTGAAGCAATTGAAATCCACAAAAACCCCATTAATATTATTCGGGACGACGGAGCTAGGCTTAATAGTTATCCGTATCTGGTACTTGACGGCTACCCCATAACTTAACGCCGAAAATCAAATAAATAATAATTATAATAATTATACTTACTATATTATATTATTTTGAAATACCGGATGAAAGAGGATTAACGCGCGCAACACGGTATCACTTATACTTAAATAATGCACAATACACCACAATCTATACATCTGCCCTAATGATGGACACTGTAACGCTGTCCGAATCGTTGGCTACAGGGGGAAAAAGGGCAACACGGTATAATATCCCAAAAACTATTCAAGAAAACGACTGTACATAGTTTCTTCACTACATTAAATCTACTTTCACCCTTCCTCTTACCGTTCTCTGTTGAACATCGAGTGTGGGTATCAGAACTCAGTAATGGGCTATTAACCTCGCTTCCGTTGACGACTTATTAGCAACTACTTCGTACAATCTTCTATCGGTTGTAATTTCTTTCATTCTCAAGTATTTTAGTTTTTATTATTGTGACAGCTGTTTCGGCGTTCAAGGCCATTTTCAAACTGCGGTTAATCCGCATTGCGATGACCTATTTCTATGATTTTATTTACTCCCATCCAATTCTAATTAGGACGGTGTTTAATATAATTATTTATTATCGATAAAACCGATTTAGTTATAAAATAATTAAAATTCTCTATTCTGTGAGGTTTTTATATTAATAATGTGTTTTCCCGTATTTAAATGACAATATTTTCTTAATTGATTTTTTTAAATGTGTTATATTGCTTTGGTAGTGTGAACATACGGAGGAGTGGTGAACAAATAATTTTCCTTACTTTATTAATTAATGTTATATTATGTTCAATCGTTTGTTTATTAATTTCTAATTGTTCAGGTAAATTTAATCTAAGACCCTTTCTTTCTATATGTAAGGGTTTAGGCTCGTTGTTGTCAAGCGGGACGTGATTATTCACTAAGAGATGTTTTGCGAATGTTGAAGAAGTGCTTTTATTATTATAATATTGTATATGTTCTCTGAATCTAGTTGAGAAAGCCCTTCCCGTCTGCCCGATATAGGTAGCGTTGCATCGGCGTGGTCACATTCTAATTCATATATGCCATTATTATTAGGTTTAGGATTTTTACTTTTTCAGTTTTTTAGACTTGTTCCTATATTGTTATTGGTTCTAACAGCTATATTTAAACCACATTTTTTAATTTATTTTACAAATATTGGACCGACAAATTCATATGTGTTTATTATTATCCAGTTGAGATCTTTTCCTTAAAAAATCATGAAATGTAAAATAAATTCAGTCAAGTAAATAAAACCATCAGATGGTGATAGTAACAAGGCCAAAAGTGCCGCAGTACTAGTTAGATAGAAAAACATGAGGGGTATTGATAGAACCCCCAGTTAGTTAGAGGATTACGAAAGAATCCGTAAAATCAAAAAAAAAAAAACTCTCGCGACCGTAATAACTCCTACAGTACAGAAGCTCACCCAGTTGCTCCGAGGATTCAACGTTCTAAACATTATTTCACTGTGTCTTCTTGTATCATTTCATTCAAATACAATTTATTTGGATTTATTTACATTCGTCATTAAATCTTTTTGTCGTATTTTCAATCAGTTTGTCGTATTTCAAGGTCTAATCGATGTAATAATATATTGATTCAGGAATTCGATAAATCCAAGGCAGTTTAAAACGAGAGCGGTACTGTTTCTTGCTTCAAAGATCCTTTCCAAAGCGCCCTTGATTTGATTATTTTCATAATTCCGCGCCTCGGGCGAGGAACTGCCAAATAAATCCACAACAATTAACCCATAAATCACAGAAAATCGTATAATTTGAAATACATTATTATCTACACGCATTTTAGTATCTAACTATACCTGAAGGTAACAATTTCTTCCAACCTGCCTACATTTGAAGTTTGAACAAAATTATGTAGAAGTTTCTAGAACAACGCAAATATATTCAACTTTCAAAATCGTTTCCAATGTTAATGTTCCCAAATGCCCTGACCAGTGGGACTATGGCACCCCCAATTTGGGTATTTTGTGAGACTGAATTTTTAATTTATTTATTTAAAGACCTATAAAAAATTAGTACATAGAGATTTTGAACCATAAAGTATTGAACAATTTTTTTAAAATGTTTAACAATGACATAAATTAGAAAACTTAAACAATATTATAACACAGATCATTAATGCTACATTATCCAAGCTACAATAATACGTATTGTAGGATTCACCAAAGTGCTGGTATAGATGACGGTTTACTGTATAAATGGGGTCAGTAAATATATCAACAATACCTCCAAACTTGTTGCCCAGAATGGAGTGAGGAGATGTAGCAGAGGGAGGTTTAGAGGAAGGTATCCGGCTTTTCGGAGCTGGTCACTAAACACAGCAACAATTGAAACTTTGAAAATTATCTTAATTATGAAAACTTTACAAAAAAAAAACGAAATATACTGGTATTTAAGTTTGAACGTCATTATTTATAAAAAATATAACAATAATTGGACTGGATTTTCTTATTGTTGCTGTAATGGTCGGCATAGTTGCCTCCCAAGCATTTAATCGGGGTTATATTCTCAAACGCGGCAATATATATTTTTTAATTAAAAATTAATTATTTTTATTACTATAAGAAATTTGCTCTAAATGTACCCTAGATTTATGTTAATAATTGCGTTTTTTTTTCAACATTACCTACAAGTATATATAAAAATAAGTTTGCAAACTACCGGCTTCACAAATACTACAATTGTAATATCTCGTGATTTTTCACGGGTCTGAGCTAGTTAAAAATAATAACTATGGTTATTCAATCTGTAGACGGATGATTTTATGCAAGAATTGACATATTTAGTCTTGTGTAGTTACGGAGTTCGATTTATCGTTTCTTTCTGGAACGTTGAAAGGCCTATGCACACCCCATTTCTTTTATTTCGTCTGCTCATTGCGGAAGTCGATCATCGGGGAGCAATAAAGCTAACATGGAGCTGAATATTTGATCATCCCACATCCCTCCACGATCCTCTCACTCTTCTCCTTCGGTTCTTCACTCTCCCGGCATTGTGGGACTGTAGGACGTGGGACGGTGTACCGCTATCGTTAACCGTCGCAAACTATCCATAAAGTGTAAACGTGAAACCACTTCCAGAGGTAAACATGGTCGAATGGGTTGTATTCAAATTGGTTGCCCTTTTTCTTTTAAATGTGTTCGCGATTCTACCCGAAACTCAGGGAAAGTGGAAATTAAGCTTAGATTTATATTTTTTCACTTTGAATTGTATTTTGTAACGTTGTTATTCCTGACTTATACATTGCGTATTCGTATTAATATTCTAAAAGACATTATCAATATTCCATAAAATGAAGTGCTCTCAGAGCCTCTACCAGTTAAACAAAGCTTTCTGCTCGTTTCTGCATGCATATTAGACTGCAAACAGGTAGAAAACCACTGACGTCAGAATTAATAGACTTGCTTGCACGTACCAATTCGAGGCAAAGATAACGTGACACCCATTTTGTCATCATCCTAGTTCAATGCCGTCCACGTTTATTTGACGTGATTTTGACTGCGGTAAGCAATTATGAGCTATATTATGTATTGCTACATACGCTTTTACTTCATCCGAAATATAAAAACACGTTGCTTTTTTCACTATATCATGCACTCATATTATGTTATATTATGCACTTGTATATTATCCCTTATGTTGTAATCAATGTTGAAACCTTATGTATTGCCCGGAGAATGCTTTGGGAAAGTTTTTAGGTTGTTATGTGTTACCACTATCCGTACCTCTACCCCTACCCCTACCCCTACCCCTACCGATGCCCCTGCTCCTACCCCTACCATTATCCCTTCCCCCACCCCTACCCTACCCTAATATCTCTTAATTTTGTCTTTGTCTTTGTCTCTTTGGTCTCTTGTCTCTTGGTTCTTTATTCTTGTTCTTGTCTCTTTGCCCTTAATCTCTTGGCTCCTGTTCTTTGCCTTTATTCTTTATTCTTATTCTATTCTTTTATTCTTTTGTCTTTATTCTTATTCTTTATTCTTATTCTTTATCTCTTTATTCTTATTCTATTCTTTATTCTTATTCTTATTCTTATTCTTTATCTCTTATCTTATCTCTTTATCTCTTTATCTCTCTTATTCCTGATTCCTTTTATTCCCTTTATTCCTTGTATTTTACTTTTGGTTGTTTTGAGATGATTATTATTATTTACTTACTTATTATTATTTACTTATTATTACTTACTTATTCCTACTTACTTATTAATATTTACTTTTTTTTACTTACCTATTATTATTTACTTATT
This sequence comes from Halesus radiatus, assembly GCA_022606495.2. NCBI lineage: Eukaryota > Metazoa > Arthropoda > Insecta > Trichoptera > Limnephilidae > Halesus > Halesus radiatus. The sequence goes on from JAHDVE020004535.1 coordinate 80,116, forward strand.
ACTTTTTACATAATTATATTTACTCATTATTATTTATGTATTCACTAAAATTGTAAAGCCGCTCATCTTAACACAGGACTGTCCTAGTGAGATGAGTGGCTAATGCTTTTGTTTTGTTTTTAAATTTGAGAAAAAATAAATATTAAATATCTAAATGTATTCCATTCAGTGGTATTCCTACAGTGCTCCTTTTATATTCTATTAAACATTATTAGTATATTACATACATTCTTGCTTATTAATATTACTCCTACAATACCTACTCCAAAGGTGTATATTCATCTAATAAAATTAAAATACTGAACACCGTTTGGTTAAAGTAAAATGTGTACACTGTGACCGTTGTGTTTTTCTTAACTTACTTTGATTTTCCTATAAGCTATTTAAAACCTGTTAAACGATCGCAGCGCCCTAATTTTTTATCTACTTTTAAGTGTCAGACTGTATATTCCAAATATAATACTTACAAAACATGCTAAGGCCGAGATGTTTCAAACACTATCACATTTGATGACCGTTAAGCTTGTCATCTGATCACAATTCGATCAAAAGCCCAATCTGAATGAGAATCGGCGTTTAACGGGGAGTGTTCTAATTTCAAAATTTGGTCGTCGGATGGTTATCAAATGTGATGCAGTTTGAAACCCCCCAGCCTTAACAAACTACGGCATTTATTCCAGCCTTCTTAAACACCGAACTAACAAACTTCAATCCGTTTAATTAGTGCTGCAACAAAGGCTAATCACCGGGTCTCTAAATATTCCCACATTTCAGAACACCCTCCTAACCTTCACTGGCTCAAGTGCCCGAAAGAATCCAATACAAACTGTGCTGGGTGGTGTTTAAATCCATCAATGAAATGGCCTCACTATACATCTCCGAACTATGCATTCCGGAAAACACCGGTCTACGGCAGTCAACTCTTAGATCAGCATCATCATCGGTAATTGGGAGGATGATAGAACCTAAACGAAAGACTAATACTAAGTTTGGAGAATGCTCTTTCGGAGTATGAGGGCTTAAGGCTTGGAAGACTTTCATGTTCTACCTGCTAGTACCACTCTTCTATTGGCTTTATATTCTAATTACACTTTCTTATTTTATTAACATTATTCGAAGTCTCACCCTTCAATCTGTTTCTTATCGAGGGACGAATCACATTTAGGAAGATTCATTCTAATCAAATCCCTGTACTGTACCACCCATCATAAAATATGCTCTTCTTTTCCTAAAAACGAGCAAGAACATAAATGATTATTAAAATAAATACCAGGATTAAATAGTATCTCTAATAACATGTGCTTTCCAATATTATGTCCTCTGCGTGCAGAACCGTATATAAATTTCCTAATTAACAGTGTTTATCTCAAGTGACCTGCCAGGTAAGTATAGTCCTGTATATTATAACGCGGCATCACGCTCCTTGGTCCAATGCATTGTGCATTTAGTTTGTTATAGCAGGTCGATGAACTGGAATGCAATTTGCTAGGCATACCCTGTAATAATAGATTGTCTGTAGCTAGTGATAAGGTAAAAAGGAGCATTGGAAAAAAAATTGTACAGCGCCCTTGAGGTGATTTTTCACAAAATTTTCGCCATACAAATCTTCCAAATATTATCATTATTATTATTACTTGAACGGTTCTTTGTGCTTTTTTATTTCTCTGGTACTTCTTCGATGGTTCCTTATACCTAACACTGGTCCGATCTAATTCCGATAAGACTAATTAGAATGCGCACCTCTTCGTATTCTCTTCCAAATTAGTACCATTATCATCGCTTGGGAGGACACGTGCTTTTAATAGTCACAAATTTCCATATTAACAATAGTACGATGCCACCTCCTTTCAACCAATTAGCCCAGCCACTCCTACCTCGAGCCTCCTTTTAACCTAAAACCATCACTTCAATCTTTCATTGACCACTTAACAATGATCTGATTATAATTTTTTAGCTTCTTAATCGTTAACAAATCATCACCTAAAACCTTAACCAAATAACCTACTACCAGTGGCGTGCGGTCTCTAGTAAAATATCTTATGTGTAAATTGTATTCAACCGGTATTGGCGGGAAAAAATATCAAAACAAAAACAATCAAATATGTTGTTGAAATAAATAACAAAACTTTTTGTTGTTGTTGTTATAAACGAACTCTGAAGAGGTGAGCATTGATTCCCCCGAAACATGTCGGTTTTATTACAGTAATGTGGTTAAAACAACGTTTTAATCTTAATTCTAATTAAAATGGTGCCACAAAATAAGTTAGCTGTTATTCAAAAAATATATTATTATATATGTTTGTAAATGTACGTATCATAATTATTAACTAAAGGTTTTGCCGATGAGAGCTCCGTTGTAACATATCTGCTGTTATCTATCTACATGCGTCGTTTTTGAGAAAAAGTGTGAGTATTTTGTTATTATGAAGAATTGAATCATAGCTCTGGACACTAGCACCGTTTTCCGCCTTGTTAGTATTTTTTCCAGGCTTTTTTATCGAGCAATAGTGAGTTTAAAATACGTTTTACCCATAGAATAAATAATACACTCTTGATATGCCTTTCATGTAGATTTTAGTGGATGCCGGTGTGGCCTCTGACATAGTACATTTTGTTTCTAGCCCCGAGGGAGCCAATGAAAATACATTGCTTTCTCTTGTATACTGCCTGCATTGTAAATTGCCATTCCATTTGAGCAAAAAGAAATTACCGTAATTTTTTATGTTTTTTGTATTAGTATTTTTAAGGCAGGATGGCCAAGATTTATATCACGAAATTCGCTCATATCAAATTTCTTGTGTTATTCTTTATTATATCTTCTTATAATTTTATTTTTGTTTCCCAGAACTTTTTATCACTATCTAATTTCTCACGTTTTCGATCCGTAAAAGCGTTTTCCAAATTACAAAATATTGTACCTATCGTATCTTTTATTGGCTGATTTAGTTCTAGCCGTACCATACCATAGTAATTGTCAGTTTTCGGCATTATTTTTAAAGTATTACTTGAACAGTATAGATAGCATTGAGGTATACAAATGAAGTAAACACTAGCTTTCGAAATATTACAATAATATATACAATTGGCATCATAGAGATAACGCGGGCTTCAGTCGATTAAAAGCGTTCGCCGGATATGGATCTCCAATGAGAACTGCAAAATGCCTACATGACTGGACACTGGACATGTCGCTCTGGAAAATATAGAAAAAGCAATGGTGAAACCTTTCATCGGTTTTTCTATTATCAATATTCGTATACATCGGCTCTTTTAATATTAAAAAGCTCAGGGTGAAAATGAAGTAGGCACGCAGGTATAATAATCACAATAATTCAAATATTAATACATATTTTAAATTGTATGCTTTAGAAACCTTAGAAATAAACTGTCATTTTTTTAGTAAACAAAATAATAGCATCCTGTAAATCCCCGTGTTTCCTTATTATTTAATCCCCACTCCCACTACCCTCTACTAATAATGTCTAATTATTTATGTACTTGTTTAATTAAGTTAGTTTTAAGAACACGGACGTGTTGAAACCGGTAGCACCGTAATAAAATTAAGTAACAAATGTACATAGTGGATAAAAATCTTCATTAAAAAATGTCTATTTATCTACTTAAATGAACAGTTAGTTGTCACAGTAAAAAATCCCATGGCACACCACTGCCTTTTACAATCTGTACAGGAAATGCCTCCTTCGCCGAATAATGCCCAAAGCTTAGATAATGCGCTCTCAGATCTCAGGACCGGTTTATTGTTACAACTCTTTCAGACTAAATCACTAAAAGGTAAAAGCCCACCTTCTTTATCGGCTCTCTGACAGTCCAACACCATAAAGCTGGTGTGTTATCACACGGATCCATTAGACATAGACAATAATACAAACATCAAACGTCTAAGTGATTTTTAAGGTTAAATGGAATTTTAGTCTGTGGTTCATCGGGTGATTCATTCTTAGCTATTTTATTTTCTTGTTGAATTTACTAGGAGTAGACTTAGCGTATGTCACAAAAATGGAACTTAGTTGTGATGTTTTTAAGAATTTTTCGTTTTTGTTATAGATGCATTATATGCAATCTTTTTACTTATCTATTAGAACTGGTATGTTACATTCCCTAATCTACTAATAGGTATAATTTTTTTATGCCTTTTTAATCAGATGGCCGCAGCAATTAGTGGGAATAGGTATTATTGTGAATTATTTTCATATATTCAATGCACAATAATTCATACCAGATATTAAAACTACACACTAAACAGCCTAACATTGGTCACATAGCAATGCGCGCCACTGTATGCAAATCCCTGTTTTTGTGTGAAAGTTAAAAAAAAAAAATTATTGTGTTTCAATCATATATATATTATGAATTTATAAAGTTTTCTACGCAAATGGCGAAAAAGGGGAACTAACAAACATTTTTTTAAAATTATAAATTCGTAAACAATTTGCGAAAACGATGTCCAAAGAAGCGAAGCTAGCAGTCCACAATGGAGTGCTGATACCAACCCTGATATATGGAAGTGAGGCATGGAACTGACAGAAGAAGGATGAAAGTAGACTGAGAGCTGTAGAAATGAGATCTTATTTGTTTTTAAATAGACAGTTTAAAAGTACTGGAAATTTGAAAAATCCTTAAATATTTTTTCCAGTGATTCGCTTTGTTCCTCCTGAGACCTCCCCAATTACCCCTTCCCTTTTGGTCGGCTCCCACTCCAACACCCAAATATTCACGTATGTCTATCATTAATTTGTATCTTATTTTAGTTTTAATATATTCCTGACGAAGAAAGGGTACTTCCGAAATCGATCGATTATTATATTATAATGAAGTGATTCAAAATAAATTTACACGTTTATATTATTTTTAGTTATCTTTACTATAAAGGGCATATTCGAGATGTCATTTTCAAGAAGAATTTTGATTTTTTTAAACAAGAATGAAAAACGTTTTAGGGATTTAAAAAAAAGTTTATTTTGGTCAAAATGACCAAAATTTTATTTTACCAATTATACCAATTATATTTTACCAATATTTTCGAAATATGATAACAAACAAATGATTTTCGTATTTTACGAAAATCATTTGTTTGTTACGTTATCATATTTCGAAATCGGATATTTCGATTATCGAAACGTAAAAAAATTCCATCACTAATTTGATCAAACCTAAATGAAAGTATTGTAACCTAATTTCATAAATAATTTCCCCTCCATCGTAAACTATCCAACTAACCTAGTTTCGTCGATAATTTCCGTTCTTACCATAAATCGAAATATTATCAGTTCCTGCTACACGATCCTATCGTTTCTGATTTATTAGTTTTCCTACCAATAACTCAATAACTGTCGTAATGGGCTACACTGTTGCTAAATCCCGACAGTTCGCGACAACCGTTTCACAGCTGGGCGTTGAACACTCGTGATCCGCGCTCAAGATGGCGCTAATTCAAATATTTTAGATACTTCTAGCTTTGAATGAAACATTTTTGTTGTTGTTTTAAGCCACTTTATTTTATTTTTATTTCTACATTATCGACCGGTTTCGGTTGAACTCAGCCTTCATCAGGAACGTACACATATAAACTAAATTAACATTCAGAGATATAACATAATGAAGACAGTGAAAATGAGGGTAAGAGACAGTACATCAGAGTAGAACAGGACAGAGCATCAGAGAGGGAGCGTTAGAGAGGTAGGAGAAGTGGAGGGGGAGAAAGGGAACATCCTTAAAATCGGACTTTGGGTTAAATCTAATTGTTTATTTAAGATTTGATAATGATTATTTTTATTTGTTTTTGATATTTCTAATGCTTCTAAGTTATTTACAGGAACGGCTGCGCTGCCTGCTTCATTAATAACTTTTTTATATTTTTATTTTTTATTGTATAATATAATAATAATATATAATATTTGACGGCCTCCATGGTCGAGGGGTAAGGCTCTCGACCACGAATCCGAAGGTCGCGGGTTCAAATCCCTGCGTTCGCAAGTAAATTTTATTTAATTAATTTGTGCTGTTTCACAATTAATTCATTTAAAAATAATATACAGTATATTTGCGCACGTTCCAGAGTGGAATATACTCTCAGTATGGCCCTTGTGAAAGACCACCCTTCAGAATTGAAACGTTGCTTGAAATGACTTTTAGCCGTGTTTGGTGACCAGATCTTAATAGCCAGGTATTTCTCCACCTTCCTATTCCCCTTCTCCTTCCCTTCCTCAATACCTTCAGCCTCACAACATTCCCCAATTGGGGATGCCATAGTCTCCCTGGGTCCAGACGGTTGGGAGCAGTTGGGACTCTTGTGTGGTAATCATATAAAAAAAAAAATTATTATATACGGTGGGAATTTATACCCGCTAAGCCGCTGCAAGTAGCTTGTCAGCGGGAGTTTAGTTCAACAATATTATATAGTACAACAATAAATAACAATCATCATACAAATGTAGGGCAAAATTAGGATATAGAGACGCATGCATGTTGTGATCAATGGACAGGAGTTGGAAAAAAAAATTAAAAAAGCATTACAGTTTTGTTATTGAGATACTAGAGTCCAATTTTATAACATCGATTTAAATTACTTAATTTTACTTAATTTTCGATTTTAGGCCAAAATACCCATCCAAACTGAATGATGTTTTTTTTTTTAAAATTTGTATTAAAGGTTTGCTAAGGTCTTATGGACGAGGAATGCCATGATTTTTTTTTCATAATTTATATGCAACGTAGAAATTATTTACGGGTTTATCGCATTTTTTTTATGATCAAATAAAAAAAATGGACTGCGTTTGCAAACCGTTACCTTACTTTAGCAAACTTGACTTTTCTGTACAGTGTCTGCAGTAACAAGTGAAATGTTCGGTCCTCACCGGACCGTCAGAGAGCAGCCTTAGACTTAACATGAAGAATTGCGGTCCGTTTGATAGATTCCCCTATCTTAACAAACGGATAGCAACCTTTAGAGTACTGACAGGCATCAGGTAGGAATGCTGTCCCTGTTCTGCCAATATTTCAATGGAAGATGCTCTGAGGAAATAGCGTCGTTGATTTATTCCACACCGGTGCGTAGTCGGAAAACAGGCCAAACGCGCGCCCAACAATTGCACACGGTTGACATTTTCACGTGAGAACGAATCGCTTTTACGGCTCGTTCTTGGGTTCAACAGCACGGCTGTGGAACGACCGGCCTCTGTGTTTCATCCTTCCTACAATATGGGTCACTTCAAGACCTATGTTCACTCCTTCCTCTCCTAAAAAAAACCACTCCGCACAGCACCCTCAAAGATGACATAGCCCCTGAAGAAGAAATTATTCTCCACAGAGCCTCCTGTGTCGAATTAATCTAAAAAAAGAAAAACTTAACCCATAAGTCAAAATTAATATCTATTTTCTCAGTGCCTACATTTTTACTTATTGCCTTCTGACTAAGTAACGGTCACTTTTAAAAACCTAAATTGTAATATCAAACAACAACGGGTTTTTTTAAATATGAATTACAGCATACCTATGACATAGAGTTGAATCATCGAAATGAATGCGTAAAAAGGGTTCATCTCTTACACTGTACAACCTAAAATCACTATACGTATAGTTTTACTTTTTTGTGTCATGATATTATTATGTTGAATCGTCGATGTGAACGAGTAAAAAGGGTTAAATTCTTAGGCTCTTCTTCATTCTGTGACTGAGCACTTAGTTTTATCTTTTTGTCTCGGAATATGCAAAAGAAACAAACAAAGTTACATCGTAAACCAAACACGTTTATTTTCTCAGTTCGAAACACAAACTAATCTTTCGCGTGCTCATTTCCAAAAAGGCTCAAGAATCTTAATTTGAATACGCGATATACGTTTTTATGATAATCTGGTTAAATGGTTGTTTCAGCGTGTTCGTGTTCGGTTGACAATATAGCGACTTTTTGTTTGCCGAACAGCTAAGTTGGTTCGGAGAAATGGGTTTTCACGGTCACGCCCTCTGATTGGTGGAGGGCTTTTGTTTGGACTGAAGTGTTTTGTTTTGGTTTTGTTTGTTCAACTGATTATGCCAAGACAGAACGGGACAAATTACAAATATATTTTTATTATAACTAGCATAGATACAAATAATATATATACATATGTATAAGTGAATACATTCAGTGTGCTTTGGGTTAATAATTCGCGGGTTTAAAACCGGATCAAATCAAATAAATTCACTTAAAATTTGGTGAGGATAAAACTGCATAGCCGTGAATTTCACGTACCAATATTACACAGCCAGAATTGGGTACACACGGTCGGAATTACACATGGACTTTAATTACACCTACTGGAATTACACTAGTACATTTTTAAAAATCTGTTAATATTTTAGAGTGTTATGTTTTATGGTATATGACAAATAAATTTCATATTTAAAAAAAAAGAGATTTTTATAGTTTTATTTTATGAATATTGTTTGATAGTTGCCTCTACATAGATAGAAGTAAAATAATGTGTTTTTTTTAATCAATTTTATTATTTTATCCAGGTGTTATACCTTAGGCATAGTAAAGCAAATGGAAAAGTTGAGGGATTGATTATAATACCGTCCGTCTGTTAATCTGTAAATCTGCAATTTTGTATCTCGCTGTATCTGCACTATCTGCAGTCTGTATTAGCGATGAGTCGTTCATGAACAAACCGTTCATTAGTGCCGGCTCATTTTGATGAGCCGTGAGCGTACAATTCATTGTAAATCGTACAATTGAACTGTTTTTGACAAACCTTGGAACTACTTAAAAAATATTGTTTATTTAAGTAAAAATATTAACATATCTCAGAAGATGGTCAATAGTATTCTTTTGCATTTCTACTGATGCATTTTTAAAATGGGTCATTTGTTCTCATTTGCTTATTTAAAATCATCGTATAGATGTCTAATTTCTACAATCCTAAATTATGCCAACGACCGTGGAACTTTCAAATAATATTTGGTACCATGACGCATCTTTAATCAGTTGTTTTCAAGGGTTCACACATTTATGTGTACATATATAAGAATAATGACTGCATTTACATGTATGTTAGGCTATGTAAAGTACGTGAGCGGCGCCTGACAGTCTGGCATTTGGATGTTTTGCGCCTACACCTATACGCTGCGAGCTAGGAGTCATATGAGGAATCGACTCTTAATATGTTCCGGCTCTTAAATGAGCCTTTGTTCAATTGAGTCATACTTTTGAGTCGTACGAAAATATTGAGCTGGTACCGTGACTCCCGTTCTTAAACAAAATGAGTCATGAGTCATGACCCTTCGACAATCTGTGCCTACTGACTCAGATACTATGCAGTGCCCTCAGGGAGGTCAGGGGGCGAGATAAAAAGAACGTTGTCCTCCATCAGTATTAAAAGTACTTAAATAGAGTTCACAGTTTAACAATCTATTACGATAGAAAAAAAAAATTTCCCCCTTCTCGATCTTCTCCCCTAATTCTTTCAATCAATTTATAATTGATTCACCAATCAGAGGTGACGTTTTAGAAATCGTGTAGTGTTTACATAAAAACACACAAAAATAATATCTCCAAGTAGTACAGAATTTTTCCGCCATTGTAATGAATGACTGCATTGTTTGTTATAACCGGTATGGTATGTTTGTATTCATCACTACTAAATATTTTCCTGTCCCGTATCTCTTATCTATCTCATTGAAAGGTCGCATTATTTGAGATAACAAGGCTCACTGAACCTCCGGAACTGAAAGGCTTTGTTTGGAATGTGTCGCGGGCGGATGGTGGGAGCAGGGGGGGGGGCTAGTTGACATCTGTCATGGGGGTTAGGTCCTGTGCGTTATTTAATTCAGCGCCGATCATGAAAAGCGGAATGCGTCACAGGGCGAAATTATACCGTTAGATTAAAACTGTTCTTAAACAATATGGAACTTCAGGGAAAAATGTAATAGCTTTAAAAATATGTATTCATATAGATCAGCAAACGCCAATTATGAATGTATAACTTTTATTATATATAATTATACGTAGAATTTATTAATCGTTATTTAAAAGTGTATAAAAAAGCATCTCATCAAAACACCATCTTATATTGGTACCGTTGCATTTGGAACATCTGCCATTACGTGCCCATTCAGTTTTTGGATTAGTATGAAGTTTTTTTTTCCACTTTTGTTTTGTATTTTAAATACGTATTTTTTTTAGTTTTGACCAAATATTAACTTAATTTGGGTGACTTTAACCTCTATAATTGAAACTGTTATTATTGAAATAAATTATAGTATTCATGAGCAAAGCAATTATAAATACGGATATTATGATAATATTAATGCTCAATACTATTATTATCCTTTGAGTTTATTACTTATGTTTAGGTTTATGGTTTACCATGAATAGAATATAAAAATATGTGCGATAAAGCTCGTCCTTTTTTGACGTTTGACATTCTAACCTCAAAACTGATCAAAACCGACCGGTCATAGATTTGGAGCGTTTTGGCGGGCTTTGAAAAATATTTAATTGATTAATATTTTAAAAAAAAATTGGACTGGAGTTCCTTATTACTTAGTTTCACCACTCATCTCGTTGAAATGGTCGACAAGGGTCAACAATCATCCAGTGCGATCACTCTCAATCGACACACCAGTTCAAGACAGAAATATGTTTGAACGACTTTACATGTTTTAGTATCATCATTTGTTATATCAGAATTTAACTGTATTGCCGGTGCAGGCCTTATTACGTTATAGAATATTGATTCAACATATGACGAACTCTGAATATACTAGAAAAGTGTAACATGAGCACATTACCAAGTTCACAAAGGATGAAGCCATGCTTGTATCAAAATATAATATTATATACGACAGGGATCCTTAGAGTATAACCTGCCTAAAATATCTAATATGTTACCAAGTAATATTAAAAATCTGTTAATTGCCAACAAGATCAGCCAATCAAATATATGCTGAAAAAATGACTCCTAAACAGAATTTCCTTTTCATCTTCATTTTTATTATATGATATAAAGAAGAATGTCCCGAACTGTCGGTGTGTGTTTGTTTTTTATACAAATCTACGGTTTTATTCCGAGCTTGATGAAATTTTGCACACTCGACTTACAAAATTAGAAGAAAATTACTAGGTAAGGGTAGGGAGTAGAGGTAGGGAGTAGGGGTAGGGTTTATAAAACCATAAATAACCCCGGGCAACGCCGGATACTTCAGCTAGTACCTCATATTAGCCGCTGTAGTTTGTATTCTGTGCAGCACATCAATTTCTGTAGATGTGTCAATAATAATAATAATATGTATATTGTAATTAATGAAATAATCTGTAATCATTCAATTATTATTAAAAAACCGTTGAAAAACTACCACTTCATTGTAGTTTAACGGGAACATGTCTTTGAAGAACAATACAAATAAATTTTAAGCTCAACTTTGTGGAATTATTAGTTTTCTCAGCTGATTTACGCCGTACCACTTTTATTTATTTGTCAACGTCAATTAATTAAAAACGTTATAACGTGAATACATTATTTCGACTTTTCTCCGTTTTGAAATGGTGTATGTTTTAAAATTATACTTCGTCAATATGTAATGTTGATTGACATTGACGCTGACGCTCAGTCCAAAAATCTTTAAAGAAAACAAATTAAAAATTTTAATTATTAATTATTTTTATTGAGATTTTTAAAAACCTCATTTCAATATTTAATCATTGTAGAAAATAATATTAATATAACCTAAATGAAACAAGAAAACGGAAAAAAAAAGAAAATAAATAGATTTCGGCCGCATCTGGGACTCGAACCCAGGACCTCTGCCTACCCTATCACTGTCTAGTTTGCAATTGTGTTCCTTAAAAACTTTGTAATCATTATAAAGATAGCTGCCAAAATAATATGTGAAGAAAAATGGAGAATAATATTGACATATCTTGAATTTGAGATATGATATCGATGAAGATGACAAAAATTGAACTGGTCTCATTAGCTAAGTTGGTTATGGATCGAGTCCCAGATGCGACTGAAATCTTTTTATTTTCTGTCGTTTTTTTTTCGTTTTCATGTTTCATTTAGGTTATGTTAATATTATTTTCAACAATTATTAGATCACAAATTTGTTCTCCTGAACGTTAATTTTTTGAAACTATCCGCTCTGTTTTGATTAGTGAAAGCAGCCATAAATACCATATTTTTATTACGTTCCTAAAAAAATGATTTACAATAAGTGTAAAAATACATGTAGTTTTAGGGTGCTCCTAATGCGTTAGAACAAGACAAGACAAACAGTTGTGGCGGCAATCCTAACTCATCTGCGTCGTTACTTTTTATTTGTCTCCAAACAGCGCCTTCCTTCAGCTATTATCTTTTCTAGTGCCGCATTCACACCTCACACTTGTTCTCTTTATGCTGCAGCATTAGGATGGATGTGCTCGTAATGTGCCCCCGGGATTAGGCTCAGTTTGGGAGTTACTGTTGCTGTTATGGCGTCGTTTTGGAATCTATATGTTTTTGTTTAGGCTGTCAGCGGCGTCAAATGTTACGGGATTGGTTGTTTTCAGGTTCTTGACTGTACAATGCAAGGTGACTGGTTAACTGTACATCTTTTCTCTGACCTACAGCGTCTACTGCAAAAATGAATGGTCTTATTCATTTACCCCTCTATCGCCTTCCGTCGCATTTATAGCATAGTTTAATAGGTGTTTGGTTGTTTTCTTTATTTATAGTAGATATATTGTGAAAAAAATCAAGTGGACTTTTAATTACATATTTTTAATGTTTCTATCATTCTTTTCACCAATTCTTTAGCACCTCTGGAATTATTTAAAAATAAAACAGCACGCGATATCCATTTTAGATATTTTTATTCAATTGATTCACATGTTTACTAGCTGTGAAAGCGTTCAAATTTGTGGGACAAACTATCAAGAAACTCGTACCAATCACGCAGATTTCGTATTTCGAAGTCATGAAGTGCTGCGTCTAACCAACCCGTTAATTAATTCAGTTTCGTTGATTATTCTTTGTAATATATCATTCTAAATGTCTAAGTTGTTTGTGAACAAAACAACAAAGCTTGTAATTTTTTTTTAATATGCATGGTAGGTACCCACCTCCAGAACTTGTAATTCTTGGATGTTCAAAATCTCTACTAATTTTCAAATAGTTCTTAGTCTCAGATGGTTAAAATGAGGAAGTACAAATTGAAACTCAAAATAACTGACACCCTCAAGTACCAAAAAGCATATAAAAACCAAGTGGTTAAAAAATGTAAGTGGCGAAGCATGGCGTCATTACATTACACCGAGTATTGACGTTACTCCCCTCGACTAAACAAATGTTTCAGATCTCTGGTATTTTAGTCTACCGCATCTGTCACACTCTCAATTATTATTATTCTTCTTCCTCTTCTCTTCTCTTTTCTCCCCTCTCCATTCTCTTCTGTTCAGTTTCCATACACTGTCACTGTTCTCCCTATCCTCGAAACACTTGTGTCATCTCTCACGAAAATATTCCATATAAAAGGGGAGAAGTGGCTTTCATGGTCCTTCTGGAATATTCTGTTTTACACAACAAATGGATGTATTATAGCAGAGAGCGTCCGTAATATTATATAATAACAATGACAATTTTATGTATTTATTGATGACGAAGACACAAATATTAATTCGCGGCAGAACTCCGGTCGTATTCAATTTAAATCGATAATTATTCAGGGCCTTATCGGTGACTGTGAGCCATTCTGTTGTACTATAATTTAATGCATCAACTCATCATTTTTTGTCTTCGATTCTTTTTGCTTCTCTTCCTCGTTTTCTTGGAGTAATTCATGAGAATTTTAATTTCGAATATTTTTATTGGCATAACATTTTTTACAACTGATTTTGTAGTAAATAAACAAAACAAAACACGGTGTAGCCAACATTGAAGTATAATTACGAAGCTCGCAGTATTCGTGTTTATTGTGCAATTTTCCTAATGTACTCGTATTTAATTATTATTTTCCATAGAAGTGTGCTTTTTACTGCGGTAAGCTCTGCGAAATAGTTTTAACTGCAGTCATGGGTTTTAAGCGTTTGTGTTTGACCGTTTATGCTGTGCAATCTTTACGGATCTCATTTTATAAAAAAAAATATGCCATACTATAGGCTTCGCCCGAATTTCAACATACTTTATCGTATATCCCTATCGATCAGTTGAAAATTAAGGTCTTAACAATCATGAGATAAGGTAAAATTTAGCCTTAGCTATTTTCTTACTCTGTTCGTATGTCTTAGACTAACTCTTCCATAGTTTTTTCCTACCGTTTTTATGAACTAACACTTGATATTAGTATCTACTTCCATAATGATTCAACAGCTTATGTAAGCAGTCTAGGACGTCTAGGTGTCATATATCGAATGGAACAAGCATTCTGAAAAAGACAAATATACCTCCAGAAATCGTAAAGTGCCTGTATAAATTATTTAGGTTTGAGATCTATTTTCGATGTGCATCTTCAATGGTATCTGAAGTAAAATGGGTTAAGTCAGATAGGGTATATAGTTAATGATTTATGACTGCCTTGGTGTATTTCGTGTCTATTTCTGACAGATCGGAACTAGTCGCTTTTCTTATGTAGCTGTCAATTTATCAGATAGGAGATAGGAAATGTCCGTCAATTTTGAGTGACCTTTTGTTTAACACACCTCGAATTGATTCATGGATAATAATAACTTTTTTTTAAATTATGAAACTGCGGTAAGAGCCATTACATATGTAAATGGTTTTTATGCATCTTTCAATCCGTTTTTTTGTTGTTGTAAAAACTGGTTTAACGTTTAATTTTGGCTATAACACAGCTTTTACTACTCGTGTTAAATTTTGTAACTACGCGTTACTCCGTTTTGCCATTTGACAGTCAATATAATATAGTATGTAAATGTGGATATTTAATAATTACTAAGATTACGCGACTACGTCATTCGTGTACCGAATTACTCACCTCGGCTACACATTACATTTCGTCAAAGGATTCATTGGCTTCATCTCGCAAAAACGATGATTAATAAATTATTATTCGTATTAACATAATGTGAACGTTAAAATTATCATCGCGCTATTACTGCCATGATTATAAAAGCAGCTTGACAAACAATGTCAGCGGATTGAGTGACTTATGCCATAGCAACTGTCGTTGCTTGATGTCTTTGCACATAACGAAGGTCGTATTTAATTAAATATTCAGTTATGGCTCTGAATAGATTCTCTGTGGTACTCCTATGATAAGATATTCAAATTGATGTTGGTGTTGAATTTGTATATATTATGTAATTTTGTAACGACGTCTCCAATATTATGTATTTCCTATTGGATATATATTTTTTAAATATATATAAAAAAGTTTTTAGCTCTCTTTTCATCTATTGTAGTTGTAAATACCTACCAATTGGGCGTAAATAAAAAAAAATAGTTCCGGGTCTAAATGGAATCCTTTTGGTATTCCTTTGCTAAGAAATTTTAAATGTTCTGGGTATTAGTAAATGTGACAAATATCCACTGGAAATCTTGGTGAACTATAAAAGGCGATGGTTTACTGTACAGTGTACAAATAAATAAGACGACAAATCCATACAATGTGACTCTGGTTTATATGCTTACAGGATCAAGAATAAATAATGTTTCAAGACTTGTGCGACAGATCATCAGATCAGCGATGATAATGTAATTTCTGCCTCCACTACAAAGCCAACGGTTCGTCTTTTGTTAGTTTTTAGCTCAGTTAAAACAATTTTCCATCAACTTTTGGTTAAGTTTGAAAGCAGGAAGCTGTCGTTTTGAGCAGATAGATCTTCAACGGAAACGAAAAAACCAGGATATGTAGCTATTTCATCTGTCAAACCCATCATCGCTCGAATTCCCAACCCAGTTATTATTATATTTAGCACGTGGTGTTTATCCAACGAGGGGGATAGACGCCATAGGAGATCTACTGAAAAAACTGGTTCCCATACAAGTTTCTAGGGCTGCGTTCGGTGCATATTGCACATAATGCACATGCACAATGATCAGGACCGGTTTTGGGGATTACCTTTGTATTAGTAGCAAGATATAAAAATTCATATAGTTATAACCCCCCCTCGTGAATTCATTCACAATTGAATAAATACGTAGACGAATATATATCGAAATACAATATTTTACGCTTTTGTCCTGTTTATGGTTTGCCAAATAAAACAAAATCTATAAATGATATCAATGTTTTCTATTCTGTGAGTCGTTTAAATAGTTAATTAAGGCCATCCAAAGGCTAAAATTTTAACGAAATCACGCACTCCTTATGCAGGTGGCGACAAGGTTAAAAATCCCGCTGTACATCAGCCGCATGTTTCGATTTCGGCAAAAAAACATCACCAAATTGCGTGTTTTATTCAATTCTGTAAATCTCAGACGTAATTATTAAAATGTTTTACGGTCATTCTCTAAAAAACTTCATTTACCACAATGAGAAATACGAAAATATGGGAAAAGGTGTTCATAAGTAGGAGATTTTGCGCTTTAAACATTTTTTTAATGGCTCATACTTTATTTTTTTCTCAGCTTATAAAAAGACATACCAAAAAAATACACAGTCAAATGAAAGGCCAAGGTGTGATCTACTTGTAGTATTTAATTCAACCACCTATGATATTTCTAGGCCAACAAATTCTCAAATACAAATTCACGATTTTGCATTACTTCCCATTGCATTGCCTTAATGTGTTTTTCATTTTCTTTTAAATATATTCCTCGATGAATAGAGTAAAATGACCTCACAGATATGATAATTCCGTTTTTCTTCGAAAGATGTCGTGCCCTTGGAACAACAAAGCTCTATCTGTCTCGGCGATGTTATGCGATATTGAACTCTAAATTAGTACTCTCTAGCCCCTATTATGGCATGCCATTGCTGTGTCAGATGAATCTTGTTGTTCCAAGGGCACGATGTATTCTCAATGAACTCGACGAAAAGCAAATGTTGACGTTGCCAATTTTCTTTACCTATGTCGAGGGACCTGACAATTTCGCGTTATTTTTCAGTTAATTTCGCGTAATTTTCGGTGAAAAAGGAGGTTTTCTGGAAATAGTTTTGTTATTTTTCAGCAATAGTGGTAATTTTTTAAATGTGTATTTTTTTGTTTGTTTATTAAGTAGGTATATATTTTATGCATATTTTTTAAAGACGTAAAAATAATGATAGTACGCGCCCTTTGAACATGAAGTTAGCTGAGTTCTATTTTATGGTTATTCAAGCTTGCCAAAACCATATACAATTAAATATTTAAACCGTACCTACAATATTAACTAACTAACTAACTAAAATTAATTAGGGGTCCCAAATAGTAAATTTGATATTATTTTCTTCCTATCCATTTTCTGCCTTATAAGTTAATAATAATAATAATGTTTTTTATTTAATTTCTAATACAATTACAAACATGTTATATTTAATACGTAAGAGAAATTACAGGTACTTATTGAATATTTGTAAAACAATGTACAAGGAAAAAGAAATATACTAAAAATAAAAAAAATAAATTCAGAGATATTTAAATAAATTCAGGCAGTGGTGACGATCGCGTCAATGAGAAGAGATTCTTTCAAGAATCAATAGAATTTCCCTTTTGAATCTTTCCTCACTGACGCAAAATATGTCGATATCCTGAGAGATTTTGTTCAGGAGCAAGATACTCCTCCCCACCGGGAGAACCATTGGCAGGTTGGTTCTACAGGTAGGAAGATAGAATAATCTATGACGACGCTGTCTTAGATAGTCATCAGGAACATAAAGACTTATGCGTTCCAAAATAGCTGAATTCTCTTAAGCCATTCCGACTGTTTTCGCCCAATTCTCAGGCTGTGCAAATGCCACGGCTGTTTGAAATTAATGATTTCCGATTCGCATTAAAAAAAAACTAATTTACTGAATTTGTGTTCGATATTTTACTCAGATTATCCGCAAACCAAGGAAGGCCGCAGTTTTTGCATCGAATAATTGGACAAGGAAGCCATATTTTATATTATTTTACTAATTAGACCCAACTTTCTCATGCATGAACTTGCGATAAATAATTTCGATTTTATTTTCATTAATAATAATACTTAAATAGTAGTTACTACCCGAGTTACAACACTCGTTATACTTTTTGATCTTTATGAAAATTGGAGGAAAAACAGTGTAGCGTATTGCATTATTTTTTGGGTGTTAAATATTGTGTATTTATCTCTTGAAAATAAAACTCCGATTACAAAAAACACTTGGTTATTTATGAATAATTAATGGGATACACGGAATCTCAGTAAAATGAATTTGGAGAGTCAGAAAGCTAAGCTTTTTCTGATATAAAGGTAATAATAGTCTGCCTGACCTAGACTGACTGTACTGTCTTACCGACAATGCCATCTATGTGAGACAATGGACACTAAGTTATTACAAAAGATCTGTATCTCATGATGGAAATTAATACGAAATCGTTTGAAAGAGTTTTTGCTGCTCAAGAACAAATGCACATATAGATTTTCCACTTTGTAATTAGTTTACTTACGCAAACTTTATTTAAAAAATAATTGAGAAATACTTATTAAACAATCTGTATGTCTTCTCTTATTTTTTTGAATTTATTAGGTTCTGAAATGTTAATGTGTTTGGTTCCTACCTTATTTGCTATTTATCCAGTCCTTACCTTCCCAAACCAAACGCAACGTTTTAAAAAAAATGGAACGCAGTGATCCGACAGTAATTGTTTGGAGTGCTCTTTTGTTCGGAGAAGAAAATACTTTCGAGGAGCATGTTCCGTCCCTACATTTCGGTAAGTGTTTGGTTATCCTAGCTCCTTTTTAAACCTTAAAACTATCCTTTATTACGATCAACTAAAGCCATCATTGTCTTTATTTACATTGTGTAACAGTAATTAAATGGATATTTCTTTGCTCATATAGAAATCCATAGCCTAGCTTCTTCCGAACAACAGACAGACATTCTAATTTTAATAAAGACGTTTCAAATGTAGGGACCTATGTATATTATAAATATTCTTTTACTCCAAAAGTTCTTCCTATAAGATGTGGTTCTTCCTCTGGTATGCTGTACTTAGTCCTGTTCCTCTTTGTTTATACCCGCATTTACAAGCCGTATCAACACCATAAATGCCCCATCTAAAGTTCAATCGAAGCCCTGCTAGTCTTTACTCTGCTAGTTCGAGGTAGTGGGAGCTAGAAGGTAGAATATGTAGAAGCTAGAAGCCTGGTAGATAAACTGTTACCAGCCGCAGCTCTCACTCGTCGTGTTCAGTTATTTTATTTTGATCCCATGCCCAGAGAACCTAGTCCAGTGCAGGCGTCCTAGACCTTTTTATATATCCACGACAAATACAGTCAACATAGCTGAATGTTTTCATTGTATTAAATTTTTAATTTTTAGCTTGTTTAATTCGTAGAACTTCATTTTTTTTTAACAACTTATTTATAATATTTTATTTACCCCCACCCTATTAAATTTTTTATGATGTTTGAAATGATTTATTATTTTTTTCGGTAATCACCGATTTACTCAGAAAATAATTGTAATTATTAAAATTCTTTATTCTGTGAGGTACTTTCAGTTGAAATCCGTTTTCGCCGCTTTTAATGATGTCAGGTGTTTTTCAATTGTTTTGTAACGACGAAGTGGTGAATAGGTATTTTTCTTATTTTATTTATCAACGTTACATTATGATTTGTTTATCTCTAGTTGTTCCCGTTTTTTATATAATTATTAATTTATGTTCAAAATGAGACCTTTTATACCTCTCTGCTAGTGCCAGATAATCTGGCTGACAAAAAGTAAAGTTTTTTTTTGCATGAAAGATATTACAACGTTATTAGAAAATGAATGGCTCAATCATTATCCCTACAAGATTATAGTTTAAAATTCTAATGATTTCATGGATAACAAAACACATTATAAATATTTAATGAAACTAACGGTAGTACAAATTACGCAAAAGATTTCGAACACTTGTAATTCCAATATTATCCAGGGTCATATCGAGAGTCCCCATAGCAGAATTTTATTGAGTGTTTATGACGATGTATGATTTTTTTTTATATTTAATGTAAATCAAATTTAATAATGTTATTATTAAGACAGCTGTTTCGGCATTCAAGGCCATTTTCTAACTGCGTTTAATCCACATTGTGACCCATTATTTATTCCCACCCCATTCTAATGTGGACGGGTTTTTAAAATAATGATTTACTATCGGCAAAACAGATTTATTTAGAAAATAATTAAAATTCTCTCTTCTGTCAAGTTTTTACATTTATAATGTGTTTCCCCGTATTTAAATGATAATGTTTTCTTAATTAATTAATTTAAATGTATAATACTTGAGGTGATTTTTCACAAAAACGGCGCCATACAAATCATCCAGTTATACTCGCATAAATATTGTTAAAAATACTCGCAGAACTTAATAATAACATTATTAAAATTAATTTATATATATTTATTTTAACTAAGTGGAGTTCTACGAATTAAACATAAACACAATTAACGATGTATGATTGCGAATGAAGCAGGATATGTGTGTTAATATTTTAATTATTATTATTATTAATAGAGAGTGGAATAGCGTTCCATCATCTCTGCCTAAACCGATGAAATGGCGTAATGGTCAGTTTGTCAAATACGTTCACCTTTGTATCCCTCATTTGTTCAAAAGTAATATGAAATATTTTTTCCATTCTTGTCAGTTCGGCCAACACGATACCATTTTACACGGCCGTCATGTTGACAGTTCAAAACTTATTTATGAAAATTGAATTCAATTTAGCTTCATGTGAATCTCTGAGCGATAATTCCGCTCGGCCCGCGTTGGTGACACCGTTTAGTATTTTGCAATGTTTGAATGGTGAAATGTCTAGATTCTTCTACCGCCGGTTCCCAACTCCCTACCAGTTGCCAGTCGCCAAGTTAATCCACACGTTTGACCATAAACTCCAGACTGCGTGATCGATATCACATGGCCCGCAGTGTTGGCGTGTGTGTACACATCCGTACAACACAAACGGATACGCCGCGCCGCTGCATAAGTACCACTAGAATAGGAACTTGGTACTACACTGCAGTATCACCGGCACTAACCGATGCACGGGCAGATCCAGCAGACTGTTATAGGCCGGGCCATTCTGGAGTTCAACAGATTTACAACTCACTCGATTGTGTACGTGCATTCAAATGCACTGTCGACATGCATGGTACTCAAGCGGGGTGGGTATATGGAATAAATACTCTTTTACACACTATATTTGTTTTTTTTTTGTTTTTTTTTGTTTGTTTTTGTTTGTTATAATGCAAGCACTCTTTAGTGGAATATGTTTAATGATTTTGAAAAAATATTATCTTTGTTTTAATACGATTTAAAAAAAGGTTTTATAACTGTTGAGGCGGCCTTTATTGTGCCCCCCCCCCCCCTCAATTAATATTCACAGTCTTTATTTATTTATTTATTATATTATATACACCCTATATGGGGTTTTATATATTTAGTTAGTTACACTAGTCACACAGGTGCAAAACACATCACAGTAGCTACATAGATAAAATAGATAGCCTTCATGAAATACAACAACTAAATATTTCATTTGTCTCACGAACAAATACAGGAATAACATAGTGTTAGCACCATTCCAAATAATTAGCTACAGAGGCGAATATTGATAAAGCTCGGGTACAATCTAGTAGGCGTCTAAAATATAATAACAAAGGAAAGTAATTTTTTTGTTTTGTTTTTACAGTGGTATATTATTAAAAAAATAAAATAAACTGTTTCGCTTTATACAAGGCATCGAGGGTAAATTGTCAAATTCGTGGTGTCAATATTAAAATCGATATGTATGTATCTTCTGTATTTATTGCTTCGAGTGTCACGAGCAAAATGGCAAATATTAGTTTATTGTTTGTTGTGTGATATCCCAACACATTTCCACTGCCCGTAGCCAGTGAATCTATAGCACCCCCATTTATTTGGGAATGTTATGAGGTGGAAGATAGTAGGCTAGAGGGAGAGAATGGTAATATGACAGTACGTATCTTACTTTTCAGATCATTTGTCATGTTTGAATTATTTTAGTGTTTATTTCATTGATCTCCATTTTTTTACTTTTAAAGTATATCACTTTTAATAGTGTCATCATTTAGTTATGCAAGTACTTTAGTTTTTTTTTATTATTGTGACAACAGTTTCGGCGTTTAAAGCCATTTTCAAACTGTGGTTAGGCCGCAATGAGACGGATTACTTATATGATTTTATTAAAAATAATTTTGCGATTTACAACACACATTTAAATTCATTGCCATAATATCATAACTGTAAGTACCTCACAGAATAGAGAATTATAAATATCACAATTATTTTCTAAGTAAATCGGTGTTTACCGAAAATATTAATAAATCATCTCGAAACACCTTAATAATAAAAACTGGGTGGGCGTATATATCATATAAGTAAGTCGTCTCAATGTGACCTAACCACAGTTTTAAAATGACTTTAAACGTCGAAACAGCTGTCATAATAATAGTAAAAAATGTTCTAAATTGTACCTATTGGTAGATATTTGTTTTATGAACGCAATTTTTTTCGAAAGGCTTTACAGCTCTCTTGAGAGACTTTGATAAATTAAACTACATGTTTCAGTCTTCAAGTTTCACATTTGAAAAAAATTAGTTAATGTTTTTTGTACCCCTTTACTTTTAAAACTATCAGCTTCAACCGCACGACGCCGCAACAACACGCCAAAATAACTCCCCTACCAAATAATGCATATTGTTATTTGTATGGAAAGTAGTTACCTACCCTACTATAGGTATCAGATGGTGACGCATCTGCTCGGCATTGTGCAAGTTTAGATGCCCGTGGCTGCATGTGCACCGTGCAGTGCAGAGAGCGAAGTGTGCACGCCGAGCTGCAGCCTCCAACGACACCGCTGCAGTATTATAATGAGGATATCGGGTGCCTAACGAAGCCAGGGAGCTTTTATGATCATTTTTATGGGTTGTCTTTATTTATTTGTTTAACGGACGCCTGAAAACTTTATAGTCGATTAATTGGTACATATATATCTGTGTATATATTTTTAAAATTTGAAAGATTGATTTTATTATTCACAGATGGCGCTAATTTAGTATTTATTTATTTTTTCATACAACTCGTTCTTGGCACATACTCCTTACTTCATTCACATTCATACATTGTCTCATACACACTCTTCTGTTATTCTGACTCTTGACATGGCCCGACTTAAGTATTTTGTTCACTTGATCGTGTCACGTGCCATTTCTTCCTCTAGCGTCCCCGGCTTCTTCCATTCACGTTCCTTTCATATCCCTATTCTCTTTACTCTTCTTTCTTCGTTCATCCGTTCTACATGCCAGAACCGTCTAAGAGTACCTCGCATCACGCTCACATTAACCTTTGCTTTGGTTTTACACACATACGCCTGGGGGATCTTATTTCTACAGCATTCGGTCTACTTTCATCTTGCTCAACCTAACCTAACCTAACTGCCATACATCGGGGTTGGTATCAGCACTCCATTGTGGACTGCTGGCTTCGCTTTATTTGACATTTTTTTGTTAACACCAACCGCGTTCAGTCCTCTACTAACCGCCCGTCCTTTGTTTGGGTTATTATTAAAAAAGTAGATAAAAAACATCGTTTTTTTCCGTTAGATTTCGCAATAACAATATGTGTTTGTCTCGTTTAGTATACTAAACGAGATGACGCAGGAACAAACTTGACGTATACGAATGTTTTGTGGGTTTCGGGTATAATTTTTTTATACCTGAACGTACGGGATATGGCTTGTTGCGTTTGGGCGATAATTCGTATGGGTAAGGCGATTAATACAGTTTCCTGCATTCACCCTTCTTATCTCTAAATTAATAATATTAATAAAATAATAATGTGCATAGCGCTGTTTTTATAAAAAATCACTCCAAGGGCTTTGTACAAATATTATTTGCTAGGGTTTATCTTATTATGTACAAACAGACACAGAAACATACTTACATCTTCTTCCCTTGTCCTACTCCGGTCGGGGACCCATCGCATCGATAAGGTGCATCCAGGCGTCCCTGTCTTGTGTTATGTCAACGGCATCCGTCCGTAATAGGTCCAGCCTCTCCTCGAACAACCTCTGGAGTTGCTTCTCCCACCTGTGTCTGGGGCACCCCACTGGATGTCTTCCCTCTGGAATAGCACTCGACCTTTTGGCATACTTAGCACGCGTCCAAGCCACCTCACTTGCGACTTGAAGAGTAACAGTGGTTTGATGTTTAGGTCCTCCCGGATCACCGAGCTTCTTGAAAGAAAACGGATAAGGCCCGAAAGCCTGGAGGACAAGAATTATAGTCCCAATCTTCAAAAAGAAATATAATTGCATAATTTTTGTTACCAGTTTTTGCTCCCTTGAAAGAACGCTATTTTTGTCAGTAGCAATTTGGCACTCTTACTGTTTTTACTATTTTTTTGAGGTTATCTAAGCTCCCTTAAAGTGAAATTACATAAAACTGCTCTATATCAATGCTGTTATTATTATTATCTGTATTTCTTGTTATTATTTGTAAAAAAAAACAGTGTTTCAATTTTAATCTAAACAATTTTTCTCTTCTTTTTCAGGTAAGCTAACTTTCAACTCCATCATTTACAGCCTCAGTGGAATATAGAAAAGTTTTTAAAAAGTTGGTAAGTTTTACTACTATGTCCGTATTATATGAATGCTGTAGAAATGAGATCTCTGAGACGAATGTATGTTAAAACCATGTATGAACGTGTGAAAAATGTTGAGATTCGTAAAGAATGCAAGGCTGATGTAAGCGTAGTGAGCAAGATTAAGAAAGGGACGGGAAAATGGTTTGGACATGTAGAGCGAATGAACGAAGAGAGGAGTGTAAGGAGAATATATGATACGAGTGTGAATGGAAGAAGAAGCCGGGAACGCCCGAGAAAGACATGGCACGATCAAGTGAATCAAATACGCGAGTCAGGCCATGTCAGAAGTCGTAATAACAGAAGAGAATGTGTAAGGCGTTGTATGAATGTGAATGAAGCAAGAAGTGTATGCCAAGATCGAGTTGGTTGGCGGTCCGTCCTCTCTGCCTACCCCTGCGGGGAAACGGCGTGATGGTTAGTTAGTTTGTTAGTTAGTCAAATCGATCAGCATACGTATGGTAGTAGAAAATAGAAATTTTGAAAAAATCAAGCATAGAAGGATTTTCTAGTACTGTAAGGAAAAAGCACGGAGAAGATAATTACCAGACGTACTTTAGCAGGTGAGGGGAAAAAGCCAAATTTAGGAGGGTGGGGGGTGAGCCTGGAGTTGTGTCCTTTTCAGTGATTTGCCAATAAATAAATCCCAACATTATGCAGACAACTCGCATTGCACCGCAAAGTATTAGTATTTATTCTTCGAAAAACAAATCTGCTAATGATCAACTCGTCATTATATCCTTCCCGTAGCTGCCGTCCCAACATCCAAAAATAACCCAAACCACCAATTTAAGTAAAACAGCAATACATAAAAAAAGCTCGGCCTGTTTACATAAACGGAATATTTTGTTAGAGTATTTAGTACAACCCTTTTAGAAATGTTAACTTACAACGCTTTCGCGTCTTCATCATTTCGGTTTGACAAGATTGTTTCACAAACTTGTTAAAAATTATATTAAATTGGATTGAAATTAAGTAAAATAACGATTTCCTGTGGAATTTAATGCGATTTGTGATAATTCTCTCTATTACTTCTATTTTGACACCATTTTCATTCGTAAGCATGCGTTATAAAAAATTTCCGCAGTTAGCGTGCGAGTGATAGCGGACTTTATTAAAAAAATGCGCGACCCGGGCTGGTGCCAAAATGGATGTCACGTGACTTGTGCCTCCACGTCAAAATGGTGCGGGTATGGTGGATATGTCTATGTAATTCTGACGTCAGTGGGAAAAATACTTAATTCTTCAGGCAATTTGTTATAGTCGGTGCAGGCAATGTATTCCAATGTTAAGGCAGGTGAATCTTTCAAACGGTCCGCCCGTTTCTGCACAGAGTCAAGGATTTTTTACCACATCCAAGGATATCCACAGTGCGGCGCATTTGCGATTTGTATAGGGTCAGCAGTTTTGTACTATTAAAGTATCTGCGGACCCTGTACAGTACGCACAGATTCTGAGAGCCTGCGGTAGTTGTAAACATAAAGTATTATTAGTTCAATTATTATTTTTATAAACAATAATTATTAATCTAAAACACTCATCCAAATTGAAAAAACCTTCCCAGCAAAATCTTTGCTCGGAAGGTTTTTTCAATTTGGATGAGTGTTTTAGATTAATAATTATTGTTTATAAAAATAATAATTGTTACCCTTTGCGCTATGCACAAAAATCTTGTCTTAAGTTTTTAAGAACTTTAGTTTATCAATTAATATTATTAGTTCGATTAAATTATATGATTTATTAGCTCTTTCAGTAACCCAATAATACAATATAATCGAACACACTAGCTGGGAAACACAAATCTATTCCACTGGAACGGTTACGCAGCTGATAAGTGAATATTATTTTAATTGTATTGTTTCATTGAAACGACCCGGTAATCAAGTTAAGTGCATTCAGATTATATTGTTAACATGGTGGTTAACCGATAGAAAATTACCTATAAAATGTTATTTTCAGTACTTTTAGAAAAGGCTTGCTCGCGTGAGATGAACGGTTTGACTTAAGTTTTTTACCTGGGATAATAACGTAATATAGGTGTATCACTAACCGGTTAGTAGGCGAGTGATCCGAAGCATCGGGTTGTTCCAAGCGTCGCTTCTTCAATCCTCTACTAGCTAAGTGATGCTGAAGGCGACTGAAGGAACTAAATACCTAGGACAAATAATCAACAGTAATCTGATGGATGCTGATATCGATAGGCAAAGGCGAGCTCTTAGCGTAAAATCGAACATGCTCAGCAGAAAATTTCGCCTTTGCAGTACCGCTGTGAAAAGAACTCTCTTCCTTGCCTTCTGCGCAACGTTGTACACGTGCGAACTCTGGGCAAACTATAAAAAGGAGTATGGAAAAACTTCGTGTACAGTACTATAACGCCTTCCGCTTAATGTTTGGCCTCCTCGGATATTGCAGCGCTTCCAGTGTGTTCACGGAGGGGCGAGTTTCCGTTTTTGCAGCCCTTTTAAGATCCATAGTGGCTGGAATGAGGGAAAAAATAAACAGCTCCGGGAATATCGTCATCATGGACGCCGCCCGCCTCAGTCCAGCCTCCAGCATTTACGCATACTGGAGAAAGATATTGGCTCCTCACAATTTAAAGTGCGCAGCACCTTAAAGGTTTTATTTTCATGTATTTTTAAAAATTTTATGTATGTTTTATGTGTCGTGTATCATTCATTCACTTATTATTATTTCATTTTATAAATTTTTGTACATATTTTGTGTATTTTTATAACTATTGTATGTATATTTTGTAAGGAATGTGTGGGACTGCACTAACCTCTCCACACACCAGAATAAACATTTATCATAATTACAATCAAGTCCTCAATTATTGC
The DNA here is from genome assembly GCA_022606495.2 of Halesus radiatus. Classification (NCBI taxonomy): domain Eukaryota; kingdom Metazoa; phylum Arthropoda; class Insecta; order Trichoptera; family Limnephilidae; genus Halesus; species Halesus radiatus. The sequence goes on from JAHDVE020004535.1 coordinate 107,704, forward strand.
ACAAATTAAATTTCCCCTTGTAATAATGCGAGTAGGAGGAATTTAAATGTTGTCAGGTAACTGAGGTAACCCAGGGATGTTAATCTTTTTTTTTTTAATTTGTAGAAAATGTGGTTTTTTTTAATAAGTATGTACCTTTATTTTTCAAAATGTTACTTAAATCTTTTAATAAAGTTCCGTTATATTACATGATTTTTATTACATTTAAAAATATATATATTAATGAATATAATTATATGATTAATTGACCTGGGTAGAGGGGAGTCTTGGACATTGTTGAATAATGTCACTTAAGATTATTCTTACCTATTAATAACACTCTAAGTATGATTGAATAAAAATAATAATAATTACATAATAATACCATACACCATACATAACTGGAGCATTTGGTTTCTTACAACAGGCAATCTGACTAGCTGGGAACTAATATCGACTTAACGAGGCATAATAGCACTTGGACACATATTAACTATTTTTAATTGTTTAAATATTCGTAATTAATTGTTATTAGTTATTCTACAATATTATGTAGGTACTTTATACTATCTAATTTGCCATATCAATGTATCTAAGTAATGTAATGAATATATAAACATAATTAGTAGTTCATACAAAATATCTCTTAGGACAGGTTTCCACTAAAACACCCAACACATAAACACACGACAAGATTTACAGAAAACCTACTAATACCACAAGCCAACAAAACAATATTTCAAATAGGCTTTTACTACATGACAATTAAAGTACATCACAGGGATGGCCAGGGCATCGATCGCGAAGGTATTTTTGATCGATCGCAGAAATATTCTACTATTTCCTGTTTAAACGAGTCAAAACTGCTCGATGTTGCATCTCTTAAAATCTGTTAGTTGCCTTCTCTTCTCTTCTTTCCTGGTGAAATACATCATTATACAATTGTTTTTTTTTTAAATTATAAAATATCTCTTTTCAAAATACATAAGCGATGTCAGTCGATCGCCACTTTTTTATCAAGTAGACGCTCCTAGAAAAAAATGTTTTGGCACCCCTGGTACATAAATAACAACCTTCCACGTGATATCAAACGAATTCCCGATCTACTTATATTTAAATCGTCACTAAAAATATTCCTTCTGAACAAATGCCACTAAAGGCGGAGAAACCTGACAACGGAGGCGACTAAATTGCTAGTTAATTCGTACGTTGTTTCACGTCTAGATTACTGCGACGGAATATATGCAAGCCTCCCCAACTATCAAATTAACAAATTACAATCCGTTTTTAACGCCGCGGCAAGACTTTATTACAGGCGTATCTAAATACGCCCATGTTTCAAAGCATCTCAAAAATCTTCATCGGCTCAAATGTCCTGAAAGAATCCAGTTCAAGCTTTGCTGGATGTCATTTAAATCAATCAACGGGATGCCTCCGGCTTACCTATCGGAACTATGCATCCCTCAAAATTCCAATTCACGACAGCCAACTCTTAGATCAGCGACGTCATCGGCTATCGCAAGGTTGAAGGAACCAAACCCCACATCAGATATGAGCGTGCTTTCAGCGTGTCAGGCCCTAAAGCCTGGAATAAACTGTCATCGTAGTGCACCGCAAGGCAGGTAATATTTCTACGAACTGTACGCTGCAATTCCTCGTAGGCCAGGGGTTATTACTCTGTCACTTCATTAGCTTAATTATCTTGCACTCTTTATATATAGGTGTGGTAAACTGTAAGGCGGGGTGGAGGGAGGGGGGGACAAATGATGAACATAGAACACAATAATGTAAGAATTGTCAAATTATAAACATAAAAAAGCGTGATTAAAGTAGGTAAGCAATTAATAAAAATAATTAATAAAAAAAACATTATTAAACATTAAATAACAAATTTATATTAGAAATTATAAAAATAAAATGGTTATTATTATTAAAATGTGTGTTAATAATATAAATAACAATAACAATTTAGTTTCATATTAATAACAATTAGTTATTAATATGAAACTAAATTTAAGAGACAGCTGTTTTAAAAAAATATTTGATTGTTAATAATATTTGACTATCAACACTTTTTTGAATTCCTAAAATTTGTAATTTATCTAATTGTAAACCGGTTGTATTCGTATGTACAATTTTTAAACCTTACTTTTTAATTTTATCGTTTTGTTTTACAATTTCTATCCTTTCTTTACCTTAATAACATATATGTTAACATTTGTCACATGAGAATGGGTCGCTTCGACGCCTCGTTCTTGTGCTTGACAGCTCGTCTGTGGAATGATCTCCCGGCCTCTGTGTTTCCTCCATCCTACAACATGGGTCTCTTTAAGACCTTTCTCTCCTCTAAAAGAGTCTCCACACAGCATCCCCAAGGATGATATAGGCCTCGAGGGAAACTATTTCTCTCAGGGTCTCCTATGTGTAGTTAAAACTCTAAAAAAATATATATATGAACCCAAAATATGTTAAACATAAACCGTACTGGGGGCCTAGTCTGTATCTTTTGCGTCAACTAATACAAGTCAAATCGGCCATAAATAACACATTTTGAAAGTTTTCATAAAATCATCGTCGTCTCTTGCGCTTGCGTTACGTAAACGCTAACTTAACTTTTTAGCACCATACGAACTGTCAATATGTGTTGTTTTTGACCGATTTAACTTGCGTTAGTTAACGCAAAAGATACAGACTTGGCTCCCTGGATGGTTTTCCCGAAGCTCTTACAACACAATCCCCCTCCCATGTCTACACACAACTAAATATTATGCATAAAGAAAATGTAGTATTTCTGGCCTGGGCTCCGCTGCACAAACAGTCGCCCTAATTCTATTATTATTATTGCATTATTATTATCAACCTAATCATACATTATTAATTATTACTCACATCTATTGTGAGTCTTGGCCAATTGCATTTCACGCTGTCATTGCAAAATAGCATGTCACTATACGTTCCCTTCACTCATAGGGCACAGGATACAGGGTACACTCATGTCTCGTGTCGCGTGCTCTGTAATACCCGATCGATCCGAGTGAACGGAGGAAACAGGCAGAAGTATCTGCTCGACGTTTGTTTAGCCTACGATGAAGTATGTCGCTGTATGGCATATTAACAAAAGTATATTATTACGGATCGTTGCCATTGAAATAAACGTAATAAAATGAAGCAATGACCTCATTGTAATATATTTTTAATCCTTTAAGATGATATTAACACACTCAAAATGAAACACGAAACCGAAGCTGGGACTCGAACCCAGAACCCCATGGTCTATCCGGGATCTTGCGATCTAATCCACTGAGCTACGGCTCGAGGTTTATGAGCTTCAATAAGTCATTAAAAAAAAATCACAAATTCTACAAAAATATTGGATGCCATAAATCCACTGGTTCCGGGCAGTAGAAACTCTTGCGTCGCATAAAAAAATCTAATTTTGAATTGCTATGAATTATGTAGTTATATACCGGCGATTCGTTGGCGCGAGAGCGAACGCAGTGCCGATGACAAGCCATTAGCATTAACCCCCTCATCCGGATACTGCTGCATTCTGCCAATCACTTGTCTCATTATGTTATGCAAACAGTTTTTCCCGACTATTCTCGCTTCCTACTTCCCATCCACTTCCCACTTACCACCATATAGATATGCTAACATACGGGGGCCTTTCCAGTAGCCTAAATAATATCACTGTTAAATAAACAAAATCCTAGATTTGTAGATAGATACTCTCAGTATCACCCTAGTGAACTGCCACCATTCAGAATTGAAACTTTTCTGATTTTTAAAAGATAGACACATTTTCGCGTTACAAATAACCTGACAGTATTTGAAAATCTCCTATTACCATCACACTAAGCGAAAATGTTGCTTGTGTCGTGATGAAGGATTTATCCAACCCAGGAATTGAACTCACGTCGCCTGGGTGGGAACCTAACGCTATGTCAACTCAGCCACTGATCGGTCAATGAAATGGCTTCAGCCGTGTTTGGTGATTAGATCTGAATAGCCAAGTTGGGGATGCCATACCTCCACTGGTTATGGTCAGTTCGGACTCTTGTGCGGTATTCACATAAAAAAAAAATTATCATTCGAATAACTGGTAATAGGCAAGTTTTCATCGATTATATTCAAATCGACGTGTTCAATTGCAATTGAATAGATAGGATTTACATATTGTATTTTTGTAAATATTCGTTTTTTTTCGAAACGGGGATCTCGATTATACTCATCACTGAATTTATCCCTTTCTCTCCCAAGTAATTTTCTATGGGTGACAAACATTTCTGATCATCGATTAGATATGTCATTTTTTGTATTTCTTTTAATAATTGATGATATTTTATGAGATATTCGCCAATGGTCGAACACTATAAAGGTTCTGAAGAGTACGTGCTTGGATCAATTATATGATTGATCGCTTACGGCCGTTCTTCCCAACTTTTCGAATGATCAATCTAAGGCACCGATCAGCCAAGTGTTTTGTTGATCAACGATCTGTTTGCCTGTTTCCAAGCATCTTTTATTTTCTCGATGAACATCCTAATTGCTCGCCCACTTTTATAGTCATTAAAATGACATTAAAGTACAAACTTTCAATGTAACATTAACAGAGTATTGCGAATGCATATAATTTGTTTTAAAAACTAATACATAAATGCACATTTTATACTTCACAAACGCATGTGTTAAAAATATGTTGAAAATAAAGTGTTAGCTTGATTTTTACAAATGCCGCGAATGTACATTGCTCGTTTCGTACATTTGACATTTGACGTTTCTCTTCCGTGAAAAACAAGACAAAACTCCGCTTATAGCAAGTAAACTAAGTTAGGTTCTGTTTGGTTTAAAACATACAAAAAACATGTTTTTGACAATCGAAAACGGAAATATTTCTTTGTCATTCAATATTTGAATCGCGTAAAATAGATCGCAAATCAATAATGATATTTGACATTTTTTCACCCCGTTGACACTTTTTTATAACTAGTCCTCTCTTTAGCGGCACTTAATCCACAAAAATCGATATCCTAAATTTATCGTAAATTTCATTGAGAAGGGTGTATTTGTGCATTTGAACTGTGTTGAGGCAAAATTTCCTCAATCTGTTGCTCAGTAGGGTTGGGAAGAACGGTCACACTATTCTGGCTAAAGACACTGGACAAATTAACCCTGATTGCGATACGCGACTCCAAAAACAGATTTCCAGTTTTTGACACACAAATTTCAAGAAATTACACACTCCACCACTTTTGAACATTGAAAATTGAGTCTACACCGTATCCGAGTTTCTGATTTTAATTTGAGGGCTCACCTAGTGTAATTTATTTATCAATGTTTGTGCCCAGTTGCGTGCGGTGACACGGAGGTGACGTACCCGTTAAAAATGCACATTAGGTAGGTACCCACTGCACCCGATTTGCGATCGCCGCTTCAGAGTTAATCGAGCAATAAATGCATTATTATTTTGACATATTGCAAAAAATTACGCTATCAAATTTTGCAATTATTAGAGACTGATTTAAAAAAATATATTATGTACTCTAATTTAAGATCAGAAGCACACAATTTCATGCATAAACAAATCAAATCCCACAGATAATCTTCTTACGGTTAAGCATCTAACTAAACGAACAGAGATGAAATTACATTCATTTGAACAAAACTCCTGTTATTTGTTTATATTGTTTTCTACATTATCCCACTCAATGCACCTAAAACACCTCACCTTACAATTATTTTATTTTTTTCATCAAGCACATCAATTTAATATAATGTAATTTCATATTAACTACAGTTGATTGAATAATTAAGAATATTTACCACTTAGCTCGTGGTTATTTCCGTGTACAGACTCTGCAAACTATTATAATTGGTAACTTATCAAGTATTATACTATGATTGGCAATGCAGCATTCCGAGAATTCCCTGGACAGACCGAGTAGCGCACAGGTCATTCCAAGAATATCCAAACACAGGGAAATTGTCAAGACAATTGCGAAATGCTCCTAGGTAGGTTTATAATATAACCACAGGTAAAACTGTTATTCATTACGCTGTTATATTGTACCTAGTTGCTTCTTTTACACTCTAATTATCATTTTATTGTATGATGTATCAACCATAAAAGCCTTCTAGGCGTGAATAAATAAATAACCTATTTATCAGGATAACGAATTAAATTCCACTGCTTGACTAGTTGGATAAAATCGCGCTTTATAAAATTGTCCGTTTATTTCAATGTGTATTCATCTCGTGTCATTCAAATCGTGTTCCAATTTCGCCGTCCAAAATCTTCATCAATTTTCAATCTTCCATCCAAGTCGCTTTTCAAACACTTAATCTCCAAGTCACACAACTCCAAACATTTCGTCTCCACTCCAATCACTCGACCCCCCCTCCGATACATTATACAATGCGAGATGCTACAAAAGCACAAACGCAGCCTCCGTCTGTAACAAATTGTGTAATTCTATTATAGTCTTCGATCCAAACTGTCAGTAATCGCTCCAGGGCTGACTTAAGCCAAAAAGAACGAGTTTTTGTTCTTCAAAACAAAATCGATTTCTCTTTGAAAAGCTCCCTCCCCCTCCCTGTTCTATGGCGTATCTACAGTTTACACGGCTAATGCCTCCAATAAACTTTTATCCAATCCCTTTTTTATGTCGGTAATTTGGTTTTATTCGAACAATGGAGGATGCTGTATTGTATCTGTCCGAATTTCAATAATTAATTGGATCATGCCAATATTCGAATAATCTGGAAATCGTTTGATCTAATTATTAAATGAAAGTGATTTGGTTGTAAATTTTCTGTTTTAATTACTATTACGGTTGAAATCTTCAACAGCCTTTGTCAAGATTGAAGGGCTTTGAAATGTGAACCACAACGAGAAAGCTTAAAGTTTCCTGTTCGGAAAACAACACATATTATTTAATAACAAGGAAGTGTTAAATCGTATGCAGCGTAAAGGTGAATACATATATTAATAAGGTAAGCATTTATCTCGGGAATGCTGGGTATTTGCAGCCTAAGTTCTAGGAGAGATATAGCATTACTGCTTATGGCTCATAAACTATTGAACGGTGTATTAGCAATACCTGACATCCTGGCTGAAATAGGATTTTATGTCTCTGATAATTTCACGCGAGGCCGCCAACACAGGCTTCTGTTTCTTCCCAGGTGCAGAACTAACTTACCAATGGTGATGCCTCTGGGAAGATTTACTAGGTTAATTAACTGCCTCGCAGGAAATGTGGATATATTTCACATGACCTACAATAATTTTAAGCACGAACTTATTATGTTATAACATTATGTTCCTACTTATAACTCTTTGTAGCTTTTTTTGTTTTACCCCTGTGTTATATAATTGTCCTAACTATATTTCTTTAATTTTTTATCGCTTTTGCATTGTATTGGTCTTTATAACTGTTTTTGCAAAATAAAATAAATAAATAAAGAACTCTACCATATGTAGATCTAATACTAAAAAAATATATAATAGGTACGGTTTTTTGAAAAACTAAGAACGTCAATTTGCCATAACGGTATTGATGAATTCGTCGGACTGTATTCCCCTTCTCTCCTTCGTACTGTAGAAGACCTTACAAAATTACTACCGTTGACCTCTCCTCTTTTGAATTTTTTTATGTGAATATGTTTTAAAGAACGTACTTTATGTGAACAATTAATTTTGAGATCAGAGTTAGGAGAGGATATGGCAAAATTTAAATGGGGAAGATACATTTAAATAGACTTTGATGAATAAACAGGATATTTGAGGAGGAAAACCAAAATGTGTGTGATTCCCAACCAGTTCCAACATTTAAACCACATTTATTTAACAATGCTACCAACGCTCCTTGCCGCAGCTATAAAGTTATTTGTGGAAGACCCATCAAACTTAACAAAAGTGTGCACGGTGAACCAATGATTTATATAAATGGAGAAATAGTTCAGAGTAGTTGAAAGTTAAATATTTTCATGGAATATTCTAAAGATTTTTTAAACTCAGTATTATACAATTCAAAATAAAACAATTGTACATGCATTTTAATAATATGTTTCTGATTTTAAAACAGGTGAGATAGACAGATGATTTGTTTAAATGAAGACAGACTTGACTCGTGAAATCATGTACTCGTATCTATTATTTCTTATTTTGAACTGTCAATTCATAGTGGAATTCCAATTTAAAACTGATATTTTTTATATTAAAAAAACCTTAATAACTTTTTTCCGCTTATATATTTTCGACCGAACCGGTTTCACCCTGTCACGGGCATCGACAGACCGGCACAATTACAACTAAATATATGGTATTTATAGCATCGATGTCAGGAGTGAGTTCCCCTGCTTTCTAATATTGTTTTTATTTATGACTTGAAATTTGTTTTATTGCTGACGGTACTGTTTACTACTATGTTTTTAAAACTATTTTCTGATTGGTTTATTACCCTCTGGAAGATGGAATACATTGTATTTGTTTACTGAATCTATGGGTTTTTAAAATTTTTTATTAAATCATTCTTGTCAGCTTTTATTTGAACAGATGGTTATTTTTGGTTTTGTTTTTTCTCTCCGATTTTCGTCTTGTTTGCTAAGATGAATTTTATAGCAGTTTTTGTCCTGTAGTTACATGAACTACGGGAAACCAGGTACATTTTAATAGGTCTTTAGAATATTTTATTATGTTATAATAGGAACACATAAAAACTGCAATAAAATTCCCAGTTACATTTTACCCATGTATTTTATTACGTGTTTCCTATTTACCATAGATTTGGTTTTAATTGTGCCAGTCTGACGTCCGTGATAGGGTGAAACCGATCCTATCGAAAACAAATAAGTGGAAAAAAATTACAAAGGTCTTTTAAAAAAAAATAAAAAAAAATTTACATGTATTTTTGTTTTCTCATGAACCTAAATCAATTTTTATTTGAACCAAGTACGGTACTATATATTTTTTTAAATATAAAATGATACCTGTACGCAAGTTGACATATTACTGATTTGAAATGGGTTATAGGGATCATGTTTGAATCACTATTCTTAAAATCGTTGATTCCGAATGGTAAACACTTTTTTGTTGTTATTTCTTTTACACATAAGGTTCATCCAGTCTTATGTTATTTATCACCGGATATCATTAGGCAACCAGACAGTGTAACAACTCCCTTTGTATTGATTCTTCGAGAGGTCGACGCCCCTTTAATTATATTCTATTACACATTTTATTATTACGTACTCCACGGATCTGCTTTCTTCCACTTCCGAAATAGTTCATTCTCTCCCCTCGCAGCTTGTAGTCCATCCTGATTTAGTGTCCCCTCACCAATCACAACAGATCCGTAGATCGAGATTCCTAACTAATTAGTGTTGTTTTATAATGCCAGACTTCTCTTCTTGTTTGATACGGCCGAAATCCTAGACAGTCTGTCTTATTTGTTTAATTTATTTACCAGGGGGAATGCGTGATAGGAGGTCAGTGGAGAAAAGGAGAGAAGCGAGTGTCTAATGGCTTCTAGCGCCTTTCGTGAAATTGATACCTCTCCCGCATTATCGGTGTTTGATGTGGGGTACCGCAGGGTACCATACTGATACCTCGGTTATACCACGGTGTTCAGGAGCATCATTAAATTGCTTTAGACCTTGTGGCATTTACTCAGTGGGGTTACTAGGCGTGCTGGGGGGCGGACCGCAGCACTGTTGATGTATTGACGAAACGTTTTGGTTCATTAAAGTCTCGATTCAAATTCATTAGAATGTCTAAATATTTTAATGAACGACATGTTTCTAAACTTTCAAATAAACGAATGTGTAAATTATAAGTGAAATATGGTTAACTATTTTTAAGGCATTTTATTTTGAAGAATTTATTTCACAATGTACATTTTTTATTTAACTTATTATTAAATAATCCTTTTTTAACTCTAGTTAATGACACGAGCGTGTGGAAACACGTAGCGGATTACTCAATAATACAATAAGTAACAAATTTAATGCAGATGCATTGTGAAATAAACTCCTCAAAACAAAATATCTAGATATTGTTACGTAGTAAATGCCCAAGAAATATATATATTTTTTTTAAATCTACTAATTATCCATATTTAAAACGTCGGCCATGTTTTGCTGGTTTTGGAGTCTTCTTCGGGTATTTATTATTGTTCGATGTTAAGATACTCTCAGTATCGCCCTGGTGAAAGACCACCACTCGAAATCGAAACGTTGCTTGAAATGAGTTTACTGGATTTTGGTTGACAGATCTGGATTGCCATAGTCTTCTCCACCTTCCTCCTCCCCATCTACTACCTCTCCCTTACTATCTTCAGCCTCATAACATTTGAGATGCCATAGTCGCTCCAGATGGTTAGGAGCAATTGAACTGTTGTACATTTAAAAAATCGGCCCATTAAAGATTATGTACAATTGTATCGGCATTCGGCATTAAAAATAACAATAAATAGTGGCGTTAAAACAAAGCTAAATCGTGATTTAATTTTAAAATATTTTAAGTACCGAACTGTGTTTAGAATTATTCACTAAATCCTTATAATTATGTATATTTAGGTACCATTAGTCTACAAATTACAATACCAATTCTATATTTTCCAGGCCGTTATTGCTACATCCACATATTTAAAGGTTAATGTATTTTTGTCATTTTTAGACGTTTCTTTGTTGTTGTTTTTATTTATTTATTTTTGATGCTTCAGCACACATTGTTTTTTTTATGTATATATTTTTTTTATGTATATATATATTACGGGTTCTGTTGTACATAATATAAAAAATAAAAGCAAACACAAGTTCATTATAATACCTTAAAGCACAGTGGCGTGCATTGTCCTATGACCAAAGGTAGGCTATGTGCAGTGCGGGAATGAGTGCGCATGGAATATTTAAAATGGTCACGTTATTATTATATACCGCTGGTTGTTGTGGCCAACTGAATAAATGAACCGAATTCATGGAAAAAATATGTTTTCGTTAGAAATTTTTTTCAATTTTTATATGGTTTTGAAAGACAGATATGATCATTAGAAAGATAGAAAGAGCGTTTAGAATAAATGGGCTAAAGTGACAATTCTAAAAATATTAATTAAAGATGACATATTTAAGATAAATCAAAAATTTCGAGATGAATGTCTTAAGTAGCATTTACAGAAGCACTATGATTTTTTTTCAAACCTATAACATGTTAATTAACAGAACAAACCCGTTTTTTTTTAATTTTTCGGAGTATTTTGCGATTTTTTCGATCGACGTAATTTCATACAATTACATTTTCAGCGTATTGACTGATTAGAGATTATCATCAAAACTAAAAATATATTTTTAAATAGCATAAAACTTTCACTTTTTAAGGGATGTTTCTAATAATCATATAAATTCTGTTTTGCCGACAGCTTTTCACATTTTTTTGGACCGCACGCCACTGCTAAGGCATAAATAATGCAAAGTGCAATGAAGGAAGCGATGGAATCTACGTACATACCTGTATCCATAATTAATTGTAATAAAATTCATTCATTATTCATTCATGTGGCGCTCCTTTGATCAAACTAAATAAAAAGATACAATTAAAATACATAATTAAATTGCTGATAAACCGCCAAGCGTTTTTAAAGAACTACGTATCCATTGCATTATCATAATTCCTGCATTCATTGCGTAACTTGATTGATGCGTATAAAACGCGTAATAGAGCTATTAATGCAGAATGCTGAAATGCAGAAAGTGCAGAAGAATTGCAGAATTTATCTTCATGTTTTGATGAGATTGCCTGACGGAAAGAATAAATTTCACGATTATAAAATTAATGTCATAATATAAACGATATTTTTACTTTATTTATGTTTTTTTAATGTTGATGAAACATAATTATAAAGAACTAATAGATGTCCGTCTCACTGGGAAAATTTCTATATCGAGATAGACGTACATAAAGACTGTACCAAGGCTAATATATTTTTTTCAAAGGGTGGCATTTTAATGTTTTTTTTTTTTAGTAAAATACATTACGCTATTCATCACGCCATTTTCCATTTTCCTGGAACGATAGGCAGAGAGGATGGAACGCTAGACATCTCTCTTGTTTCACACGATCCTTGCTTAATATGTATACTTTTATTAAATTTATTTTTTTATAACTTATTGAAGTTTGTAAACCTCATTGTAATATTAAATCATTGAAGAAGATAATATTAACACATCCCAAATGAACCACGAAACCGAAAAAACAACAGAAAAATAAAAAAAGATTTCATTCGCATCTGAGACCCGAACCCAGTACCTCTACCTATCCGGGGTAACCGCTTAACCAACTTAGATAATGAGACCAGTTCAATTTACGCCATTTACACCGATATCATACTTCAAGTTCAAGACTTGTTAATATTATCTTCCATTTTTATAAATCCCATATTAATGGCTGCTATCCTTATGACGATTGCAAAGTTTCATCCCGAACTCAATTGTCTCGGATATACCTACCCGATTTTTATTTATATGAGACATCTATTAACTTATTTTATAAGTCTGGAAAGAAATATTCTTTTTTTTTTAACTTATTGAAGTTTGTAAACCTCATTGTAATATTTAATCATTTAAAAAGATAATATTAACACATCCCAAATGAACCACGAAACCGAAAAAACAACAGAAAAATAAAAAGATTTCAGTCGCATTATTATTCTCACTCTTGACATTCCCCGACTAAGTATTTTATTCACTTGGTTGTGATGATGTATGTTTTCCTCGGGCATCCCCGACTTCTTCTATTATTCACTTTACAAAAATTGATGTTGCGTTCATCAAATAGAACACAATAATAATTAAATGTGTTTATCATTTGTCTGTACTTGACAATATTATTTTTTTAGTATTCTACATATTCCTGATGTAGAGAGCATCGTTTTTGAAACATGTTGATATCTGCGTATACTAATAAAGTGATGAATACAAATTAAATTTTTAATTAATTTATATTCATAATAATAATTATTAACGTTGTATGGCCTTGTATCCCTCTGCCTGCCCCTGTAATGACGTGATGGACAATTAATTAGTTAGTTTTTTAAACAAAGCGACATAAAATTACGCAAGGGCATATTTACGAACATAATCAACCTGATGAGAACAATACCTCGCCCTGCGTATATCTCGCGTACCCGTCATCTCTCGTAAATCTCGTCTCTAGATAAACACCGCGCAGCATCCGAGAGTTATCCCTCCCGGTTGTGGACCAGATAGAAGATATTCGGTGGGGAATGTTTGCGCATTGTCTCCAAACAGATATAAATTACACATCAAAGCTTCGAGCTTTTGAATATCTCGGGCATTGTTTGGTTTTGCAGTTAACTGTTTGTTTGTTTTTGAATATGCCACGGAGTTATATTGTGTAACATATTTCCGCACTGCTCGAATTCTACTCGTATTTTTTTAGAGGATTTTTCAGGGTCTGGTCTGATGCAGGCAGCGGGAAAGGGATTGAGTTGAAGTAGTGGAGGGGTTGAGAAGTACCTGGCCATTCAGATCTGGTTACTTAACACGATCAAAACCATTTCAAAATTTCGTTTCTGTATAATGGTCTTTTTTCACCAGGGCAATACTGAAAGTAATCTACCACTCTGGTACATTGCTCTTCGTCCCTTCATTGATTTTACTTTTCATATTTAGTGTATCTGTTAGTTAGATATGGGGTAATTACATGCGGCCAATGAGGTGGCATTATCTCAGTTGGTTAGAGCGCCGGGCCCGGATAGACCGACAGGTCCTGGGTTCGAGTCTATGCGACCCTTACCTTTTTATTGTATCTCTTTTCTGTCTCATATTTCATTTGAGATTTGGTTAAAATTATGTTAAATGATAAAAAAAAAAATGCAATGAGGTTTATAAGCTTCGAAAAGTTATTCAAATAATTTTCCCACATTAAACCCGCGTTCTATACTGATAACAATTTAGGTAAATTACTAATAAATACTAAAGATACAGAACATAAATTAAGCCACTCAGGTATTTACCAACTATGTTGTAATGATTGTCCATCGTTCTACATAGGTAAAACAATTAGAAATATAAATATAAATATTAGAGTCACAGAACATTTAAGATGCTTAAATAATAATAACTTCTCAGAATTTGCCAATCATCTAGTTTTCAAAGATCACACTTTTAACAAGGACAATAAAAGCAAAAAATTGGATAACTTAGAAGCACTCGAAATTAGAAAATCCCTGAATAATAATCGTAGTATTTTAAATAACCAAATTAACTTATCTTTTAGTCCCATTCTTAATATTTTTCCAATAAATCGCTCAGTTCTTCCCGGAAATCCTACAATTACCCCTACCCATTTGCTTACCCCCACTCCAACACCTAAAATTTATATGTCTTGTCAATATTCTATATCATAAGTTAGTCTTAATATTCTCCTGATGAAGGAAGGGTGCTTCCGAAACAGGTAGAGTTTTAATAAAATAAAAGTGGTCTACAACAAATTTATGTGTTTTTTATTGTAATTTTATTTTATTTAAATCTATTTAATTTTTTTTTAATTTAATGTAAGTCAAATTTAATAATGTTATACCTGCAGAACTTAATAATAACATTATTAAATTTGATTTATTAAATTTTTTTAAAAATTAGCTGATGTCTACCCGATCTTGCTAGGGTTTTTATTTTATTTTATAAATAAAGTTATGAATTTGTGAATTCTTGCTTGTCGTTTGGGTGCCATTAATATTATATGGGTTATATATATAAATGCATATTTGTCTGTCTGTCTGTCCTCCTGTTTTGCTGAAAACAGTAGAGTTTATTCTTATTAGTTGCGGGAAGGTTTAGAGAGTAATTTGAATGAAATCCAATATGTAAAACTATTTGCTATAACGTTTTAAAATTAGTATGAAAAAAACACTGAATATTATATTGAGGTTAGCCCATAGATATACCACTCTGGTTAGCTACAGATAACATATTCAAAAGAAGGGTTGTTTGGGTAGAATATTTTCAAAATGGAAAACACAAGTAGGTACCTACTTAAGAATTTTATTATTTAGATATGTTTTCAAAAAATAAATGTTCGGAATGGAATAAAACTTTCAAATGATTGTTTCATTGTTTAGGGATGGTAATAGTCGTCACGATGCATTCCTTTCGCTGTCACATCAATTATAGCACCCAAACGACAAACAAGAATTCACAACTTCATAACTTTATTCCAATAAAAATAATTCCGAGCAAGGCCGGATACACATCAGCTAGTATAAACTAAAACCTTCACTTAACTTTTGGATCCATGAATTTTTTTCTTCCCCCTTCATTTTTGGCTTAAAAACATGTCATTTTATCTTTGGAATTCTTGCTAAAGCGCGTTGACGGAAATTTATCACAGTTACTCAGATTTAAAACATTTTCGCTGTGTTTTATAGTAACTTAAAATGCCAAATTCTCAGTAAAATATTTCCAAAATGAACACCAACTTGTCCTTTACGCGTCGAAAATATCCTCCTGACATTTTCAACGTACGTAAAATATGATACACAGCTGACTAACGAACACAACAATATTACGTCACCTCACAGAAAAAATCTTGAAAGCATTCAGACACGTAAAATTTACTGTAGAATTTTTTTAGACTTTTTTGCGATGTGCCACGACTTGTTCGCTTTTTTGGAGCTTTCGAAATGGGGATATGCGATGCGTTTGGTCGTAAAATGTCCGTTAAACTCACCCGGTTTCCTCTTATGGCGTATTCTGCTCCGCACGAAATATGAATAGAAAAAAACACCGTTTTATGGCGTTTTTAAACTAGGTGGGTAGGTTTCCACTTTATTTTATTACGCACGTGTTGCCGCGACGTATTTTTAACGCACATGGAAAGTTTGATAACTCGATGAGCGCCGAAATATATTTTCAAACAGCCGTAAATAACTTCGTCAATGTACTTGCAAAACTCTTCATGTTATGGAGAAAAGCGGTAATAATGGCTGGAAAGTGGCTGCCGTTTCTGCCATTCTTTTATGAAGATCTTGTTAGTCATCATCAGTATTTATTCCCCTCGTTCCCCCCCCCGATGATGGTATAATATATCTACTGTCTCAGCTCCCCGCTTGTCTTCACAAATAAAACAGTAAATACAGCACAAGAGGTCCGTGTGTTTATTTACTGGCCTGTTCTTGTTCTCATTACCCGTGTCTCCGTGGCATTCTTGTATTGCTTGTGGCTTCACCATAATGCACCCATCTCTCTGACCTGGATTTTTCTTTTGATAGCCACACTTGGCTACAAGTTAAGTTATGACCGGTTGGTGGTCGAGTGGTCCAAAGCTTCGGGTTTTCACCCAGACATCACGGGCTTAATCTTCTGCTAGCTCAGTCCTGCATCATTGCACAAGCAATATTTATAAAGATGGGAGTAGGGGGAATTAAATTATTGACAGGTCATTCGTTATCTTGGGAATGTTTGTCTTTCTCTTCTAAAAGACAAAATAAAATGTGATTTGCAGAACACCAATGTGCTTTTGTCACCCCGAATATAGTGAAATATGTACTTCTGATGTGGACTAGATCAGGGAAGTGGACATGGAAAGGATATAGCAAGCTTATTAGAAATGGAATAAGGAACTCCAGTCAAAAATATAATGGCTTTAAAAATATATATTCATATAGATCAGCAAACGCCGATTCCGAATATATAACTTTTTTATGTAAAATTAATTATACGTAGAATTTGTAAATCATTACTTAAAAGTGAAAAAAAATCTTCTTATCAAAACACATTTTTTATTCTGTTACCATTGCATTTGGAACATCTGACGTCATGTGCGCGTTTTGTTTTTGGATTAGTATGGATATTGTTACTTTTCGATTTTGTTTTGTATTGTAAACATGTACGAGTATATTTTTAGTTTTGGCAAAATTTAATCTTAATTTGGGTGACTTTAAGCTGAATAATTATTGTTCAATATAAAAAATTTAAAAAAAACTATTATTGATGAAAGAAATTAGAGAATTCACGAACAAACCAATTATCAATACGGATATTATGATAATGTTAATGCTCAATACTATTATTATTCTTATAATTATAATTTCTAAATAGGTACATAATTTTATTACTTATGTTTAATTATGAATAGAATATAAAATTATGTGTGGTAAAGCTCATCCTTGTTTTGACATTTGACATTTTAACCTCAAAACTGGTAAAAACCGACCGGCCATGGATTTGGAACGTTTTAGCGGGCTTTGAAAAAAATGAAACTTTAACTTTAACTATCAAACTACTGGTATTTAAGTTTGAATGTCATTATTGATATATTTTTTTAATGGACTGGAGTTCCTTATTCTGGTTTTAAAGATAGTTTAAACTACTCCACGCAATATTTTTGTTCTGGGTTTAGTCAAGTGTGTGTGTTCTTTGTCAATAGTAAGATGACTTTATTGGATTATTAGTATTGTTTATTTATTTTTTAATTATTTATTAAGTTAAAAGAAATACATAATTATTTCTCTTTCTTAACTTAACTACATATGTATTATATTAATTAACTACATACATATTATATTAATTAACTACACACATATTATATTAATTAACTACACACATATTATATTAATTAACTACATACATATTATATTAATTAACTACATACATATTATATTAATTAACTACATACATATTATATTAATTAACTACATACATATTATATTAATTAACAACATACATATTATATTAATTAACTACATACATATTATATTAATTAACTACATACATATTATATTAATTAACTACATACATATTATATTAATTAACTACATACATAAATATTAATTAACTGCATACATGCATATTATTATTTACCTATTTTAATACTTATATTATATATCATATTACTTATAACTCTGGCCATAGAGTCGGGTAAGCTGGCACTTCTTTCAGTCTTAGACATGAGTGCCGCTTTTGATACGATTGACCACGATTTTCTTATCACACGTTTAGAAGAATCCTTTGGTTTAAACGGTGGCGTTAAGAATTGGCTGACATCGTATTTAACCAATCGTTTACAAGCAGTGAAGATAGGGCAAAACCAATCAAAATATGCAACCCTTTCATCTGGAGTACCCCAGGGGTCCGTTCTGGGTCCTCTGCTTTTCATCATTTTCACAAATGATGTAGCTAAAATAATAGAATCGTTCGGTCTTCAATCCCACTGCTATGCTGACGACCAGCAAGTTTATTTCTACTGCTTACCAGAAGAAATAGACAGACTAAAAACTCGCATAGCTGAGTGTCTTGAAGCAATAACTCGCTGGATGACCTCAAATAGATTGAAGCTGAATCCGTCAAAAACTGAGTTTCTCTGGACCGCCACAAGCAGACGTCAGCATATTATTGATAACTCCCCAATAAATATTTCGGGAAGTGACATTACTCCCAAGACGTGTGTTAAATTACTCGGTGTCAATCTGGATGCAGACTTTTCCCTTAAAAGTCAAGTAAACAGAACTGTAAGTACAGGGTTCTTTCAACTAAGGCAAATAAAAGCAGTACGGAGAAACCTGCCAACAGAGGCAACTAAACTGCTTGTCAATTCGTACGTTGTGTCACGTCTAGATTATTGCAACGGAATATATGCGAGTCTCCCCAAATACCAAATTAACAAATTGCAATCAGTATTCAACGCTGCAGCAAGACTTATCACCGGCGTATCTAAATATTCTCACATTTCAGAGCATCTCAAAAATCTCCACTGGCTCAAATGTCCTGAAAGAATCCAGTTCAAGCTCTGCTGGATGGTATTTAAGTCACTTAACGGAATGGCTCCGGCTTACTTATCAGAACTGTGTATTCCCGAAAATACCAACTCACGACAGTCCACCCTTAGGTCAGCAGCGTCATCAGCTATCGGCAGGTTGAAGGAACCAAAGCGCACACCTAATACTAAGTTCGGTGATCGTGCTTTCGGAGTGTCAGGACCTGGAATGAACTACCGCATGACTTAAGAATTATCAAAGACTCAACAGAATTCAGAAGTAAACTTAAAACACATCTTTTCAGACAATCGTATCCATAAATTCACCTGTAAATTGCTTAGCTAGGCTGGCCGGTTAGTACTTACCTAAAGTCATTAAATAAAATAAAAATATAATTAAAAATTCACGCATCGGTGCGCAAATGCGTCCACAGCCCGCAACACTGTAAACATCCAAAGTGTAAAATAAAAAAATAAAAAATAAATAAATAAAAACGTTAATATTTATTAAAAGCTTCTTACGCCGAGTAAAGTAATTTTATAGATATTTTCGAGTCCTAAAATTCATTTTATGAATACTTTTCAGTCCTAAAATTAATACCAATAATTCAATAAATACCAACTCTTCTTGTGCCACCGATCATCTAATAAATGTAACATCAATAGAAAAGGAGAAACAAATAACCATGTAAAACTATCATCTCTATAATTAAATTTTTCTAAAACTGTGTTCATCTGAAGCGACCTGCCAGGTAAGTATGTTTTTCTGTATCTGTCTGTACATAATTAGTTAAGAAATATTTGTACAGCGCCCTTGAGGTGATTTTTCACAAAAACGGCGCTATACAAGTCATCCAACTATTATTATTATTATTGTATTATTTTTAATACCTTACGTATTATTCTTATATTACATAGTATTCCTATTATACATTGTTATTTTGCCCACTTATTTTAGGATTGAACGGTTTTTTTTTAAAAACGGTCTTACTCGATTCTCCGTTTTCAGGCTATCGGGAAGGATATTGTACATATACCTCAATTTCCCGTACCTTTCTCTATGCCTTTCAAATGCCAAAGTTATAAAGTGTATCAACTGCATTATTCCTTCTTTATTATTATCACCAAATTATTAGTAAACAACAGATTCATTCATCACAAATATAATTTCAGTGTTAACAATTGTTATTTTAATCTACCGAGTAACTATAATCCACTTGTTTCCATTAATTCTTACTTCTTAGCATATTAGACTACAACGCTATGATGTCTGTCAATTATTATTGCATAGTTTCTAGGTATAATAAGTCTGATTTTTTACTCCATACTTTATCTCCTTATCCCCTCGTCATATCTTTTCGGCTCTAATTGGGCTGCCATAAAAACCCTCCAATTATATACTTCTTACATCAATATGATGTCTCTCCTCATCAATCAATTTGGAAAAAATCAAACCTTAATCGTTACGATCAAGATTTTCAACTTCTTCTGTTGGATAATATTACCTCCATAAATACTGGATAAACAGTTCGGATTACACCTATCGCTACCCTTGCAAAGTCCAAACAATGTATCCTTGTATCGGTAACCAAGTATCCCTTGAATGTGTGGAGATCTCTTCGCCCTCCTCCCCTGGTACATAAATCTTCCCCGAGGATAAAGCTCGAGAATTCCGTTCAGCGAATCTGTCGAGGAAGGAATTTCCAACCCTTAGAACTTTCTGCGATCCTGGAATAAACGATAATGATTTTTGGTTTTAAGTAGGTTAGGTACCCGCTTTATTAATTATGTAGGCTTTTTAATTAATTATGTTTTCTAATTACTTTCTTAAATCGGCGTTTTTTCAAATACCCTCCGCTACCTACTGTCAAAGAAACGAAGCCACAAGGGGCTATGTCACATATTTCAAGTTGATACCGTACAAGAGTTTCAAGTCACTGGAGCCAGTGAAACTATGGCGTCTCCGAATGAAGAATGTGAGGGTGTAGCCTGGCTAATCAGATCTAGTCGCAAAACATTGCTGATACAATTTAGTCGTACCTGTCTTCAGATATTTTTTTTAAATTGAACTTAATCTAATTAAACAAATTGTAATTAATAATGGATACAACCCTAAATTCATTGATATCATTTTACACAAAAAAATATATAAAAAATTGGTTTGTTAAATGATACGTTCTTCCTGAACAAAAAGATAATTACAAGACTGGTTTCGCTTAAAATATCACAGTTTGTTCATATTCGTACAGGAAAGGTTTAGAGAGTAGTTTGAATGAAATCCAATATGTAAAACTATTGCTATAACGTTTTAAAATTAATATGAAAAAACATTGAATCCGCCATGTTGTATTGAGGTTAGCCCATAGATATACAAACACTGGTTAGCCACAGATTACATATTTAAAAGAAGAAGGTTTGTTTGGGTAGAATATTTTCAAAACGGAAAACACAAGTAGGTACCCACTGAAGGACTTTATTATTTAGATATTTTTTGAAAAAATAAATGTTTGGAATTAAATAAAATTTTCAAATTAATGTTTATTTATTTAGATACAATAATAGTCGTCACAAGGCATTGTTTTTACTGTCAAATCAATTATGGCACTCAAACGACAACTTCATAAGTTCATAACTTTATTCCAAAATAAAAAATGTATTTCCATTGTAGCGTTACATGTAAACCACGCTATCTGACTTCGTTTACCCCCCTCCCCTTCTAATCCTCCCCTACAATATAAAATGTAAGTCTATATTTTTTATTCAATTTTTTATAAACTCTGAAGAAATGAGCCATTGCTCACGAAACATGTCGGTTTTAGTACAACAATAAAGCGGTTAAATCAAAGTATTATTAATAAATTAATTAAAAATTACTTTGAAATCACCACTTTATTAATATGTACATATCAACATGTTTCGCAAGCGAAGCTTTCCTCATCGGGAATATACAGAATACTAAAAAATAGTAATGTCATGTATAGACAAATGAAAAATATAGAACACAATAATGGAAGATGGGCAAATTATGAACATTAAATGTAATTAATGAAAAATGTTAATTAAAAAATTATTATAAAACATTGAATAACAATTTTAAATTAGAAATTAAAAAAAGAAGTTATTTTTATTTTTAATATGATATTAATATGTGAATAACTTCAAGTGATAGGTATTTAAAAAAAAATTGATTATTAACAGTTTTTTTCTGATTTCTAAAATTTTAAATTTGTCCAATTGTAAACCGGTTGTATTTGTATGTAAATTTTTTAAACGTTTGTTTATATCAAACGAATGATTGGTTTCTAAAATATGATTGGAAAATTCACAATAATAATTTATTAATAATGACGCCACGAGGTGAATACCAATCTTTTGAAGAAATTACAATGTAATATTGTTTATTTTCATTAATGTAATTTACAGCTATGTTTTAATTCTGAATTGTGGTCTCTCTAGGGGTGTCTTCCGCTCACAACTCTTTCAACTATTCAGAGTCGTAGAATTATTACGACGGCCTCCATGGTCGAGGGGTAAGGCTCTCGACTACGAATCCGAAGGTCGCGGGTTCAAATCCCGGCGTCCGCAAGTAAATTTTATTTAATTAATTTGTGTTGTTTCACAATTAATTCATTTAAAAGTAATATATAGTATATTTGCGCACGTTTCAGAGTGGAAGATACTCTCAGTATCGCCCTGGTGAAAGACCACCATTCAGAATTGAAACGTTGCTTGAAATGGCTTTTAGCCGTGTTTGGTGACCAGATCTGAATAGCCAGGTATTCCCCACCTTCCTCTTCCCTTTCTCCTTCGCCTCCACAATACCTTCAGCCTCACAACATTCCCCAACTGGGAATGCCATAGTCTCACTGGCTCCAAACGGTTGGGAGCAGTTGGGACTCTTGTGAGGTATTCATATAAAATAAAAAAGAGTACATTCTTTCAGAACTTACTTTACTTGACAACCCCAACTTCTTATTCTATTCTCTTTTACCTCGTACCTAAATGTCTTTCACAACTTCATCTTTCTACTTTCGCCCCACGTGTCTTCACCATCTAAGCTTCCTTTTCTTTGTATTCTTTATTACTCTACTCGTATATCATAATATTATACTTTGACGTGATTTCTCTATCAAAAAATCCCAGACTATCCTGAAGTAATCAACAAAGTTCGTGTTTGAAGTTTGATCTCGTTTGATGTCATTATCAACTCCTTGTTTAACTACCTTCTTTCATGTATTATCCTAACAAAATGTTTGTTTAGGCGTTACCTAGAATGAAACACTATTAACCTGATTCCTACATTCATTGTTACCATCAAGGAATACCAACGTGAGTTGTTGTCATCATTTTTTTTTCCAAGAACTCTGTGGTGACTTGCAAATATACTCGTATGTACTGCGGAAAAAATAATCTATTATCAATCGAGGTTTTAAAATGGTGAAGTCGCATTAATGTAAATCAATGCTTTTTATTTACATTTACGGAGGAATTTCATGTTTGATATTATAAGTAATAATATTGTGAGAACATTCAAAAATTATTGTATCATTAGGGCATTGATTAAATTAAACATTTTATAATGACTTTAACCTTTGACGGGAAATTTTCCGCCGTGGGGTGCAGTCCGTTACCGAATTTTCCCGCCTTGAGGTACAGTTCGTAAAACTAAAATTGTGAGAAAAAGACTGCTCATGGATCTATTACTCCCCCTAAATGCACTGTGACTGATTCAGTACCAGTGGAAGTTAAAAAAAAAGCACTGCAAACATTACACGCATGCATTTAACTATAAAAATAATGTATGTAATTTTTTTCTTATTTTTTTATTATCTTCATTTTTTAAAACACTGGGATTTCCCATACCGAGAATTTCATTTAAAAATATGAAATTTAATTGTATCAAATAGATGGGATTGCTAAAAAAAGAGTAATTGTAAGGTGATGTGTTTTAAGTGCAGTTCAGAGGTTTCGGTGTTAGTCTGTATTTGGTGTTAATAATAATAATAATTGGATTACTTCTATAGCGCCGTTTTCGTGAGAAAATCACCTCAAGGGCGCTGGTGTTAATATATTTTCTATTTCAGATCTCCCTATGTAACGTATCCACCGTTTTATTTGATTTTTTAATTTATTTCTATTGGTTTGACTTTTGATGGAGAGTGAGATTTTTTTGTAGAGTTTAGTACCATAGTATAAGAAACATTTTTGTTCAAATGTTGTGTTTGTGGTTTCTTGTTGGATGCGTTTTTGAATCTTAGTTATTTCTTGTTTTGTTGTATTTATGAATGTAAAGCAGTATCGTTTTACAGCTACAATCAAAAGCTCTACTTCTTCTTGACGTAACTTCTTGTCCGAGGACTGGTCGATTTTACAATGTGTCCTTCAATTAAAACCAGTAAATTAAAAAAATTAAAACGTATCGAATTTTCGCATATAAATCGAGTATGGTGAATCTATCTAGGGATAAATTCAACAGCCAAGTGACGTCACACCCAACGAGCCATAGATTTTGTGCGTTTTATGAGGCTTTGAAAAATTGAAACCTTAATAATTATTTCGTTTATGAAAATTACTTTAAAAAAAGTATTAATAATTACAGGTCAACTGGAAAGTCAATATTGATAAATAATTTTAAAATAGACTGAAGGTCTTTTGGCACTATTAGCAATAGCACCTAATATCGTTGTACCAACAAAAAAACGTCCAAAGCTTTTTCGCTTTCACTACGAACAGGACATGAACCATCGAAATACCAAAAGTTCGTTCTAATAGCCAATTCTACAACAACTGTAGGTATTTTTATTTGGTCTTATTCCAATAAATCCACAGGGGTACCCGGCTTGATACGTTCTATATTTCGCGTACCCTTTGGTTAGGATTTCTCCATTGTGCTGGCAGTCGTGTGGTTTGAGGGAAGGGAGGGGAGTACCACCGGTAGCGCATGTGCGAACAATTGCGGCGCGTGGCGGTATCCCATTGTTAATATGGTTAAGTATTGGCGGCCAAATCTGAAATAATAATATGCAGGGCAGTTTATGCATTGGTTGATCAAATTGATTTTTATTTGCTGTAGGTTTTATTTTTCAATGGTTCAGTGTTTTTTTGTGAAATTAGGAATCGGTCGTTTTTATAACTCATTCTTGTTCTCGACAGCTCGGCTGTGGTATGATTTCCCTGCTTCTGTGTTTCTTCCCTCTTACAACATGGGTATCTTAAAGATACAGGATCACTCCTTCCTTTCCTCAAAAAAATCCTCCATACAGTTTCCCCAAAAATTACATGGACCCTGTAGTAAAAATAATCTTTATTCACCAGGTAATCGGGGTTACCCGAGGTTATGCGTGATTTGGAGGAAAGTTTTGAGGTTGCGGTGTGTTGTTTACCCCTACTCCTACCCCTACCCCTACCTCTACCCTATCACTACCCTACCCCTACCCCTACCCCTACCCCTACCCCTACCCCTACCCCACCCCCACCCCCACCCAACCCCAGCCCCCTACCCCCACCCCCTTCCCAACCCCTACCCCCCACCCCTTCACCCCTACCCCTACCCATCTCCCCACCCCACCCCAAGCAATTCCCCTACCCCTACCCCTACCTCTACCCCACCCCTTTTACCCCTACCCCTACCCCTACCTCTACCCTACCACTACCCTACCACTACCCTACCCCTACCCCTACCTTACCCCTGCCCATACCTCTACACCTGCCCATACCCCTAACCAGTCACTGGCCACCAGCAAAGTCAAAATACTATGTTCTGCTCTGCGCGGTGCTGGTAGATGTGAATAGACCTTTATAAAAAAATTAAGAAATCAGCTTACAAAATATGTTAATGTTTTAATAGAGAAAAATACCTACATTTCAATTAAAATATCAAATCAAATAATATATTTAAAATCTGTGGTTTTAATTCTCTGTTTTCATCCATATCCTTTTTTGCACTGTCACCGTGGGACGGTTTTTCAAATGAAAGGCCCATTGTTCGAGAACTTTTGTGTTCCCCATTTAAATTCGAATAAAAGAAGTTTTCACGGACTCGGTTCTATTCCATTCGAGATTTGAATCCGTCAAAACCGTGATTTAGTCTGCCGTATTTCTTTGACAAAATAGTTTTGAACAGACAGAAAAAAAATGTTTGTAAACTAATGCCTCTTCTCAAGCAATTATTTTTTTGTTTTATGTTTCAATTAATTGAGAGTTTTTTCCAAGAAATCGTTTCGTAGCTTCTTTAGTGGAAATGAGATCCCTGAGACGTATGAGTTTTAAATTTTTCATGGCCGTGTGAAAATGTTGAGATTCGCAAAGAATTGATTGAAACTGAGGTGAGCTTTTAGAGAAACAATAAGAAAAGGGCGCTTAAAAACTTTGGGGATGTAGAGCGAATGAACGAGGAAAGGAGTTTAACGAGAATATGTGACACGAATGTAAATGGAACAAGATGCCAGGAACGCCCGTGGAAGACACGGCCCGATCAAGTGAACCAGATACTTGAGTCGAGCCATGTAGGGGTTCAGGATAACAGAAGTGTGTGCCAAGTTCGAGTTGTTTGGCGGTCTGTCCTCTCTGCCTTCCCCTGAGGAGAAACGGCGTGATGGGTAGTTAGTCAAAACCATTAGTCTTGATGTTTTTTTTTATTTTTCACCCAAAATTATTTTTTTTTAAATGTCATCAGTATTTCAGCTTAATGAAATCCTTTATAAAAAAAATCGTACATTGTAGTCCCATTATTGCGGAGCTGGAGTGGTAGATACTCTCAGCATCGCCCTGGCGATAGACTGACATTCACAATCGATACGTTTCTTGAAATGGCTTTTTCTGTATTATGTATGGTGACCTTAGCAAATTACTTCCCGACCTTCCTCTTTCCCATCTTCTTCCCCACCCCGCCCCCTTCAGCCCCACAGCATACCCCAATTGGAGATACCATAGTCTCACTGACTCTAAACAGTTGGGACTCTTGTGCGGTATTCGCATTAAAACATAGAAAAATGTCACACCGTGCTACCGGTAGGTACCCAAATAATTAAATTTTTAACATTTTTGATATTCAATTTCAAATAAAGAACAGCGTTCCACAGTCGAACAGATGTGCCATTAAAAAAGCATGTGTGTTCTTTTTTTCTTTAAAACCCAAGATGTCTAGAAACATCGCGCATTATTATTATTATTTTTTAAGATTTCACATTCGTACCTACTAACTTCAATCTGTTCCAAGAACCGCTCAATTAAGGGTCCAGTATAAGACCGCGTATTCACCGCCGTTAGGAATTTTAGGCCTCAAACTTAAAACCACGGACCACCGCGATCCGGCAGCAGGATTGGGGAAATGTGGATAATGTAGACCACGGCGGATTAAAAAAAATGTTCAGCGTATTGATGCAATACGAAACAAAAAACATTTGCTCTATATTTTTTTCGTTTATTCGCTGTATAAAAATAAATAAATAGAAGCTTGACAGACTTAACTTAGCATCTGTTGGTAATAGGATAGGGTAAATGATGAGAATATGTTTTTTTCAATTTATATATAATATATTAATTATTGTCAGTAGCCATACAAAGTGCCTCCCTTTTACAAAAGATTTGTTTTGTTACTATTTACATATTTGTTTCTTCACAGCATAATCTTTTTTTTAGCTTCGGAAATATTATAGAAATGGGTAACGTGGACCAACTGCTCAGAAATACTTATAAGCACAGCTTTTTGACACAGGGAATTATTTTCATGGATTTTGAATCAAGGAATGGGTTTTTCGATTGTCCACTAGGGGATTTAAGGTGGTTGAAATGAATTGGATGCTTTTTTATATGGCTATTCTATTAGTGGCTTTGGTTTTTATTAATGGTTAAGCAATTCTACTATTACATTTGAATTGGGAACCAAGATGGAGGATGTGAATTAGATCCCGTTTATTAATCGGGAATAAGAATTATTTGTCTTTTGATAATTTTTGGGATTTAGAAACGTCCTTCAATATTGTATACTAAACAGCAGTAAAAATATAACATATTACAGCGCCCTTGAGGTGATTTTTCACAAAAACGTTGATATAAAAATCATCCGATTATTATTATAGGTAGATAACAATGATTTACAACCCACTCCAGACGCAGGCAATAAGCTTGAATACAATTCACCAGTAGTTCAGTCAATGAAGGCAATGAGAAAAACTGAAATTTTGCAGGTGAATAATACCTATAACAGGGAGTATTTTCACAAAAGTCTCCTATCTTCCCCTTGCCCCTCCCCCAAGCAAAGTAGACCAAATATGCTATAATTTGAAATCAAATACGTTTCTAACGACTTAATAATGTCCGAGATACAGCGGTTCTAAATTATTCAAATTTTTTGTAAGTTGTCATTCTTCGCTATTTTTTAGTGTTTTGGTCAATTTTGACAGTGAAGGAGTAATTTTTCGGTAAAGGTTAATCTATTGTTTTTAAAGTAGACTAAAGATGGTAAAATTTGAAAACAAATTGGTCTCCAAGGACCTAATATCGTCCGAAATACAGGTGTTCTAAATAAAGAAAAACATTGTATGTTATTATGATAACATAGAATATTTTCTTCATTTCAAATTGTAGAATCTTTAGCCTGCTTTAAAAAATATTAATTAACCTTCACCGAAAAATTACCCCTTCACTGTCAAAATTGGTTAAACACTAAAAAAAATAGCGAGAAATAAAAAAAAACAAACTTCGCCATTTAAAAAAAATTTATTAATTAAGGGGTAATTTTTCGGTGAAGGTTAATTAATATTTTTTAAAGTAGGATAAAGATTCTACAATTTGAAATGAAGAAAAACATTCTTTGTTATCATTCTTCGCATTTGATTTCAGTTCACTTCCAAACACTTTAATTCCGATTTTGAACCAAATCGGTAGAGAACTCAAAATTAAAAATGACCATCGAAATTACTCAGGTTGACATTAAATTTGACTTCAGCACCCCCCTAACATGACTTACGCCGCTTTCTAACCAAATCGGTGTGAATATCTAGAAATTCAAAATAGCCGCTAAAACTATGGATTTTGATAGGCACAGATCGGCATACTTATACATGCAGTCAGGGGCGTCAAGATTGTAAATTATATGGGCACAAAAATGTTAAGATTTTAAAAATAATTCGTTCATTCATTAGTTTTGCTGTTGACCGCCTGCAAAGATCTAATCTTGTAGATCTGTACCACGTCCGTCAGTTTTTTTCCAGTGCGCAGGTCTTTTATATTGTGCCGTATAATAAATTAATCATTTTTTGGACCATCTTAAAGAACGTTGCAAAGAAATGTGATTATAACAAAAAAAATCGAAAATACGTAATTCCTACATTCCGGTGGCAGTTTAACACCTCTCTTCCCAGCTATTCGTCATAAAACAGACAGAAATATCGAATTTCAAATCGACGTCCGCTCGCTCTGAAGGACTTCTCACAACTGATTTACTCCGGCGAAATAAAACGTTTTATCAACAATCGCGCGGGCCAGAAATTGTCATACGTTTTTTGTATGACGGAACTGAATTTAAAAATTCCTGAACTTTGAGGGAATTACAGTGAAAATCTAGATTTACTGGATTATTTTTAATAAACGCTTTTGGTTCTTGATCTTATTTACTCTGAGATTGTGGAAGGATTTTGATTAAATATGTTTGTAATGGGTGAAGTTAACATAACGGCGAAGGCACTGTCGAGCGTTTTACTTGAAATTACTGTAGGTATTTCATATATAATATAAAAGGTTACAGTTTAAGAATTTACGTCACTGAAAACCTTAGACTCTTTCGTAACTTTCTGTTAAGAATTTGCAGATAAATTATGTGTTGTATTGCTTACGTTAGCATACTGCGAAGTGACGTTTAGCGCCTTATTTGAGTCTTCCCCCTTAACATAAATCGGTTGGACAAAGAAGAGAAATAAATATTTATGACTGGGGATCGGTTAGTTGGAAGATCGATCCAAATTGTTGGGTTCTCACTCAGGCTTCGTGGGTTAATATGTTACCTACGTCCCCCGTCATTGCACAAGCAATGTTTTCCGCTTATTATCATGGTAGAATGTGGAAAACAATTATTGACAGGATATTCGAATATTCATAAAAATTTTCATCTCATTCCAATCCGATGAAAAGACTCGTTGTTTATGAAAAGATAGTAGGGTGAAAATAAAATAAATAAAACAGTATACATAGGTTTAGAATATGTACGTATATTTACAAGACATTCGAAAAGTAAAAAAAAACTGAAAGAAAATTTTATTAACATTTACTTAAAACAATATAAAAAACATAGTTTTGATTTTTTTTAAATACTGTTATATTTAAAATTATCGTTAATTCTGGATGTTCATTTTCAAGGATCATTGATTTAAAAAATTTATTGCATCTAAACATATTTTATAGTAAAAAAATTATTAAATTCGACTTACAACCTAAATCAAAACTTAAAAACGAGGCAAACGAATTGAAATTACTGAAGACGTTATAACATAAAAGTGCAGATTAAGGCAATAGAGATAATACTACATTATTTTAGGAAATAATAAACAAATAACAATTAAAATTACAGATACAATCGGTTCATAAGATCACATTAAGTGCGTCAAGCAATCATTAATTACATATAAAAAAAGGAAACGCATCTAAATTCAAAGAGAATATTAATTGATTCGATTTTCTTAAATGAACTTTGAAAATGGTGTCAGTATATTTCTAGTTGTGCTAAGCACATTTCGTTGGTTTAAAAAGAATTGTCAAAATCAAAAAGTATTCTTTGTTCAAGTCTGAAAATGATATTTATTATGTCGCTGAGTTCATTGGTTTCCTAGAGATTGATTTCTTTAGCAAAGCCATCTAATGGGACAAATAAAAATAATGATGCAATAGCTGCTGAGCCCAAAATACCAAATTATTTTTATTGCTTTTTCCTAATTTTTTTTTGCATATTTCGAACGTTTCGAAATATTCGAAATTTTGAAATATTCGATATTTTGATAAACACGAAAGTTTCGAAAAATTCGAAAGTTTTGAAAAATTCGAAAGGTTCGAAAAATTCGAAAGGTTCGAAAAATTAGAAAGTTTGGAAAAATACGAAATTTTCGTCTAATTTCTAATGTTTCGGTAATTTCTAAATTTCAGAAAAGGCGAAATGTTCAAAAGTTTTGAAAAGTTCTAAATATTCGAAAGTATCATATCAAACTGAAAGGCACAGCATATTCAGCATTATTCTCCCAAAGACGACGATGGATGATGACGTCTAATCGATGACCAGCTGCCTGAAGCTTCCGTCCATGCCGAAGAGATCGTCGTATGTCTTCGGCTTGCCTGGACGTCTAGCTTCATCAGCCTTGACTGTCTCCTGTTCCTTGAACCAGGCGCTGTAGCCCTCCAACTTTTTTTTCCATTCGTCTGGAAAAAAAGATGCATTGTTAGTATGATTGTGCTGCATTATTAAATTCAGCGGGACTAATTCTCTGCAGTAGTAGGATGCAAAGATACTCAATTCTCATTGCTTCATTCACATTCATACTTCCTTTAATTTATACCAGTTTGTTATTCCAATTATTAGGATGTCTCTGACACAATCACGAGCGTCCCATATGTGGTTCAATACGGTTTGTAAATCGTCACATTAATTATTCGCAATGAATAAAAAAAAAGAACAATGTTTTACCGAATATACACATAATTACATAAGTAACACAGGAAAGTCTTTTTGTTTGTTTATTTTTATACTAACGATCATTGTTCAATTACACAAAATACACGACAAAAAATTAGATAATCAAGAGTTACAGAAAAATAACATCACATTGAATATTATGTATGATTGAAGCAATGACAACAATAGGACAAAAATATACATTTGAGAGAAAATTCAATTCAAAGCCTAAACAAGGTTTTGGTAGAGTTCATGATGTTGGACATATTAGATATTCTTCGAAGTTTATTTTCGTAAAGTCTGACAAAAATCATTTAGACCGGTACCAAAAATTTCAAGGCCCTGGCTTGAGTTAACAATTCTCGATATTCTGGCCAGTCAGTGGAGATTGGTACCCATGATTACCAGAGTGTTGAGATTGGGGAAAATAAATATGTACACTGTTTCCGCTTCTATGGCAAGGAATGTTGAACTGGATGAGTTGCAACAAAGAGGGTGAGTCAATCATGCAATTAATACTTTTGAAAACGTAATTGGCGTCGAATTCTTTCCTTCGATTTTCTAATGAAGAAATGTTTATGGTGTTTTCAATTTCATCATAAAAGTAATCTTATAGTTGATTTGCAATATTGTGCCAATAATTAGTACTACAAGCTGCTATTTTTAAGAATTCTTTATTTCCGATAGAAACAAAAAAACAACAACCACTCGCTTAATGCCATCTAGCGGTGGAAAATTATACCTTGTTAAGGTATTGTATTGGTTTGCGTCATGGATCGACTGTATTACCATTCGTAAGGTTCGGAACTTGGCAATTTATATACATCGGTAGTTTGTGGAAAATATTCAGTAGAACTTACTGTTGATATCGACGATGGATCCGGCATTGCCACCGTATTCCTCAGGCATCATTTCTTTGGGCACGTGCTTGTAGAGAGTTTCAATATCACTGTGGATGAAGATCTGAAATAAATTACAAAGGTATTTAAAACACTTGTATCACAATAATGTACATAATTGTGGTGGAAACATATCAATCACTAAAACATGTGTTTATACAACAACGGTTTAAAGTCAACGAAAATTGGACAGAACCATGCCTTTTCAGGGCAATATAATAGCAATAATAACAGAAAATAATAATTATTGAGAAGAATGTGATGATTTGAATAAATTAGAATGCAGGTAGTAAATGTATATTCACTTTAAGATTAAATAATAAACATTATTTCGTTGTAAATGCACGCTTAGTGTACCTTGTATCTTGATGAGGGAACCATTGGTTTCGAAACATGTTGATAAATATGTATTAAATAATAATGCAAATTTATAAATCTCACTGCGATATATTTTTTAATCATTAAAAATAAGATTAACAACTTTATGATGACCTCGTGAGGTCTTGGGTTCGAGTCCAAGCAGCTACCGTTACCATTTTTTTCCTTTCTGTGTTTTTTTTTTATTTCATGTTTCGTTCTAGAGTTATTAATGTTATCCTCACTGAATAAAAATAAAATAATTTAAGTAATTAATAACGCACATGTTTCAAGTATTATCCGAAACTTGTCCTTTAACTTAGTTCATTATGAGGTTTTGTTGTCGAGTGCTTGTGGAAAATATAACTTTAACTTCGAAATGACTACCAGCAAAAAGAGTTGTTCTCAATAGTTAGATAGGTACTGTAGTTGCTGTCTCCGAATTTCAACAAACCTCCAGATCACGAAGAAAGAGATGGAGGTTTTTCTGTTTTCGTTAGACGATGTTTATTGCTTACCCTGTCCCTGATCTTTTCCTTGATGAAGGGTTTGACAAAGTTGACGATGGTGTCTACAAGGGGAGACACGTTGATGACGTGCACTTCCTTCAGCTTTACGGGATAGGCTTCCTAGAAGGAAAATATACACATTTATTACAAAATAATCAACGATATTTTTAAAGGTCGAAATTTAAATAAAACGCATTAGAAAAGACATAATGAATTTCAAGATCCCAAAAATTGATTTTAAAAGAGTCTCGGAAACATTACTCTTCAATATTTTCTTGTTCAAGTTGTATGAGAAGTCTAGGTTTTATAATTTATTTTATGAAACACACGAGAAAATGTAATACAATTTTTGGTTGATATAAAAAAAAAAACAAAAGAATTAACTTTTGTGCTAAAGCGAGAAATACAAACATGATAGTTTCAAGAAAATTTGAACCCTATCGTATAGGTACACTAAACCAATACTTTTATGTTTAAACTAAACGTTTCAAAGAGCTATTCTGAGAAATGTAATTTTAACACAAATATTATCTTAACCTAAACTGATATACGGAAATATTGAATTACTTTAAATATATAACGCACAAGGAAAAATAACACACGTTTTAAAAATGATCCAGTTATCATCCCTGAGGAACACCATAATTGATCGAATGTGTTTATTTGCTTAGTGAATGAGAGAAAAGGGTTTTTGTGGTCCACGTGGTCTGGTCTTCTTTTTATCTTTTGTAATCTTCCTGAGTATAGTCGACTTACCTGTACGCAGATGAGGAACTTTTTCACGATGGTT
Organism: Halesus radiatus; assembly: GCA_022606495.2. Taxonomy (NCBI): domain Eukaryota; kingdom Metazoa; phylum Arthropoda; class Insecta; order Trichoptera; family Limnephilidae; genus Halesus; species Halesus radiatus. The sequence goes on from JAHDVE020004535.1 coordinate 141,662, forward strand.
GGCGTGAACTTGGCGAAGTGGTTTGGCGTGGCCACGGAAGCGTCCAGGATGTACACATCTCCTGCCACGCCGATAGACTCCTCGGCCAGACGGATGTCTCCGATCATGAGGGCGGCCTTCAGGGCTTCGGGTACGTTGGGGGTTACTACGTCCTTGTTGGCTCCTGGAAATAGAAAAAATCGAAGACTTTTAATCTGGAAGATCAAATTTAAATTGTTTTGATTGTGATCGTTGAATTATAATATGTTTTCAATCAAATACACAGTTATGTACAAATTTTATTTAAATGAGTACTTCTTTGCTATTGGTAAACGCTGTGATTGCGTATATAATTGGTGAATTTTATTTCAGCATTTATTGTGTAGATGTATTCTTTTAAACATTAAATCAGAGTACTGATATGCTCAATTGGCCGCTTTGGAATATTTAATTCAAAGACCGAGAGTAATTCATTTCGTACTTATCTTATTTTGAGTTGATTTGATAAATTATTCCAAAGTTAGCCATTAGTGGCATTTTTGTGTTAAGGCGATGCAATGGGAAGTAATGCAAAATCGTGTGTTTTCGGTTAGAGAATTTGTTAGCCTAGAAATATCATAGGTGATTGAAATAAATACTGCAAGTAGATCACATCTTGGCCTTTCATTTAACCGTGCACTTTTTTGGTATGTCTTTTTATAAGCTAAGAAAAAAATTAAGTATGAGACATTAAAAAAATGTTTAAAGCGCAAAATCTCTTACTTATGAACAACTTTTCCCATATTTTCGTATTGTTCATTGTGGTAAATGAAGTTTTTTAGAATATGACCGTAAAACATTTTAATAATTATGTCTGAGCTTTACAGAATAAAATAAAACACGCATTTTGGTGGTGTTTTTTTGCTGAAATCGAAACATGCGGCCGATGTACAGCGGGATTTTCAACCTTGTCGCCACCTGCATAAGGAGCGCGTGATTTTGTTAAAATTTTAGCCGATGGATGGCCTTAACGCATAAATGTATTTACCTCTCATCATTACCACTCTGCGGCCTTCTGGAGTAAGTCCGGGTAGTGGAGGCATGTTCCTGCAAAACACCAAAATAATGTGAGTTAAACGTAATAGACAACATTCTCATATTTTGTTTAAAAAAACGTTTCGTAAGGAAACCAGCATCAATAATGATTTGCACCAAATAATTGAGATTAGGTAGTGAATTATTGATGCTTCATTAATTTATCAGTATATTTTTACAGCAGTCATCATTCTTTATTACATCCTTCCAATTGCACGTTCGTGTACCATCTTTCTTTTCAATGGTATCTGGAATTTGAGATTTTAAAACATTAATATTAAAAGGAAAGTGCCTACGTACAGGACGGTGAAGACCTCCTGCAGTTCGGGCCTGGCCATATCCCTGTCTGCAAAGAACTCTGGCACAGCCGTTCTCATTGTGAAGTACATGTCCAGCTTCCTCTTGCACTTCTCCAGGGAGAACTTGCAGCCGCGCAGGAAGGTCATCAGACGGGCATCATCTGCAATACACGACAAATAAATACTCACTTTCTTTACCACGGTTTTATAATCCGTTTTTGCTGACGATGTCTAAAAAAAGGCAATGCTTTTTTTTTCTTTTTTTACATGAATACCGCACAAGAGTCCCAACTGCTCCCAACCGTCTGGAGCCAGTGAGACTATGGCATTCCCAATTGGGGAATGTTGTGAGGCTGAAGGTATTGGGGAGGGGAAGGAGAAGGGGAAGGGTAAGGGGGAGGTGGGGAAATACCTGGCTATTCAGATCTGGACACCAAACATGGCTAAAAGCCATTTCAAGCAACATTTCAATTGTGAATGGTGGTCTTTCACCAGGGCGATACTGAGAGTATCTTCCACTCTAGATCAACTTTCCGAGATAGAGAGTCTAATTAGTGAAATAACAGAAAGACAAAGGCAGACGACAGTGCCGTCACAAACTTAACTTTGAAATGGGCATTTTCTATGCACGAGGAATTATGTTGGAATATGTTGGAATTCCGAATATATTCGAAAGGGTTTTTGGTGAAGAGAAACATTATTTGCTTTCAATTTATATAGGCTAAGAATCTAACGAGATTTGTCGTCTTCGGATGGTAGCGAGCCACTGAAAATCGAAAAGACTGGAGAGTTTTTAAGGACATCAGAAGTTCTAGTTGGACTGCAGAAGGCTTGTGGAGAAGTAGAAGCAGAAAGCATAAAAATGTTTTGGTCGTATACTATATAAAGATTCCTCCGGTTTTCTTGCTGATATACTTTTAAACGTATTCTGCGTTATTTTATATATGCAGATATTAATACAAGGATAAGTCTAAAGTCTATTTGACAGAAAGGAGTTTCACATTTGAGGAACACAAAAACCAGGGAAAATACAGAATGCAAACGAAACGTTGTTCATGATTTAGTGACATTGAGAAAAAATACTTCAGAGAAACATTTACAAAAGTTAAGGTGAACATTAATTTAGATACGCTATTTTCGGAATTAATTACTTCACCCAAAAATACACGGTGAAGACATTCGTTTTTGTCTTTATGGTTTGAATTCGTTTTACAATACACCTACCCTGATAGTTCAAAAAAGGCAATGGCGGAGTGCGTGCCAAATACTTGATTCACACAAAACTAAGGATTGGAATCATAAAATAATTGGTTGCCAGTGAACTCTTGAATATTAAGTACAATAATTAATAAATGAATTCAATTTTCTTTGTAATCACTACTATATTAGTAAATGCATTTAAAGATGTTTCGGAAGAGAAACTTTCCTCATCAATACTGATGAGAAAAGCTTCGCTTTCGAAACATGTTGATATGTATATTTAAAATAATGTGGTGATTACAAAGTAATTTTTAATTCATTTATTAATAATGACGGCACGATGTGAACACCCATCTTTTGAAGAAATTGCATTAAAAATGCATATTATTAAAGATGCAGTTTTCTTAAATGGTGTTGTTGTTCTGGGAATATGGTTGATAATAATATTAAGGTTTTATTATCTTCTTTTTTTATAACAAAATAACAAATATTGATATCCTCACTGGGATTTCCCGTGCTGAGGATTTCATTTACAAAATACGAAATTATATTATATTAAATTGAGTGCTTGATGAAAAAATAAAATAATTGTAAGGTAAGGTGTTTTATGTGCCGTTGAGTGGTTTCGGTGTTAGTCTGTATTTGGTGTTAACATATTTTCTATTTCAGATCTCCCTATGTAACGTATCCAGTGATACTTTGATACAATATATATTGATACTTTGCAGTAACAGTAATAAGTCTGGTAATTTGTGTTGCTGTTAAATTGCCTTCAATATTTTTAATTTCCTTACAGATGATCTATTCATATTATTTCAATATAGGTAAGAGCGAATAAACGAAGAAAGGAGTGTAAGAAGATTATATAATGCAAATGTGAATGGAAGAAGAAGCTGGGGACGCCCGAGGAAGACATCGCGGAAGTCGGAATAGTAGAAGAGAATGTATGAATGTGAATGAAGCAAGAAGTGTATGCCAAGATCGAATTGTTTAGCGGTCCACTCTCTCTGCCTACTCCTGTGGTGAACCGACGTGACGGTCAGTCAGTTAGTTAGTTAGGTAATTATAATGACAATCTTATAATTTTATAATTTCTATAACCTTTTTTAAGAAAGTCAAACATTCAGACAATATTTGAAAATCTCTTACTACTATCACAGCAACTGAAATATGTTACTTGTGTTGTGATGGACGACATAACCAGCAGAGGAATTGAACTTACAATGCCTGGGTGAGATCCAGACGCGATGCAAACTCAGCCACTGATCGGTAAAAATATCAATTACCAATGCCCTTAGTTATTTTAGAGTAAATTGTTGGTTATTTAAATGGTTATCATCATTGCAAAGTTTCCCTACTCAAGGATTATAGTGTTATTTTGTTTAAATTAGACTGAATGTCATTAGGATTTTTATCATTGGCGTTTCCTTATTAATTTGGAATGCAGGGATTTTTACCTGCACAATTATACTAAATTGTATAATGAGCTATACTTGAACTCGGCTTGAACATATCCAGAAGTGGCGATGTTGTTTTGTAAGCTATTGGATTATTAGAATATTTTTTTATTTCCAATTGTCCTAAGAGGTAAAATTTACGGCCCTTATTTTTAATGTGCAACGGAATTCAATGGTTTTTGTTTAAGTTAAAATAATATGTAAATATTGTCATATCATATATATCTTTCACCATCATTCTACGAAACTTCATGGGGTGATTATTGCTATTTAATGATACTAGGTTATTATCGAAAAAATCTTAATTGTGTTTATGTCCCTGGTGGCTTTTAATATTACCATTTTCTAGTTTTTTCACTTATTATAAGAACCATGTCGTGTGCAAATGAAATAATTTGGCCGTGTATTGATTGAAAAAATACGATGAATAGAAAAATAATAAATAACACTGGTCCTAGTACAGTACCTTGGGGGATAAAAAAATCTGAAGTTTCTTCATCACTTTCGTATTATTAATTCTAAGTATATTATATCAATCTAAGAAGTTCTTGAGGTTACGCGGTGTGGGCGTGAAAGGGATTATATAATATTATGGTGTTTCAGGAGCATGGAATTTGGAGAAGGTCAGGTTTGCACTTACCCCAAGTGTTGGGCAGATGCGGCTGTTTTTCCAGCCATTCCTTGATGTGCGCCAAATCTGATTCCCTGGTAGAGACGTTCTCATTCAACTCCTTCTGGATCATCGAGGACATCTCGGGTGTGGGCTGAACTAGTGTCATCTTTAGGCTGTTTTATGACCTAGAATAAAATATAAAATATTTTATTATATAATTTTTTATTTAAGATATTAAACAAAATTAGAGTAATGAGTTATTGAATATTGTGAGTTATCTCTACATCGAAATTCGAGCGAAGAAAAAAGTTACGACCCAAACAGAGAATTGGATTGCATAATTCTCCACTTATAACGAAGACTGCTTTAAGCACTGAGCTATTGAGGCAACCTTTCAAAGGCAAAACAAGGATTCCAAAAAACTGGACGCCTTGTATGGGGCTAGCAGATTCTTCAATAGTGACCAGGTGATAACCCCGTATAAATAAATGAATTAGAGAGCCACCTCTGGGCTAGAGCTCCAAAATACTTGATAAACCTCCTTGATTCTGGGCAAAGAAGGACGGTCTGTCGGGTTGAAAACCCCTTGTTACCAGACCGGTTGCCATTTCTAATGCACAGACGCAATCTAGGTATTCTGAGTCTGTTTTATGAGTATTTTAATGGAGCCTGCTCGAAGAAACTATCAGAATTGATTCCCAGCGCACCGGTGCACGTAGACGAAACTCGACGGATACGAGCGGAATACTCGTTCATAGTTTACGTTGTATTCATGAGAATGGGTTTATCCTCGGAATCATTTTTGTGTAAGGCAGCTCGCATGTGGAACCCACTACATGAATCTGTTTTTCCTCCTTCATAAAATCCGGGCCTCTTCAATAACCGCATTAATAAATCCATTCTTACAGCCCCTATTTTGTCCTGCATCACAACGCTGCCCAGCTGGGCGGTGCTATAAATAGTTACCTTGTCTTTACACGAACAGACAAGGACGCTCTTGTTAGATGGAACATAAAAAAAAAACTTTTACACACCGTATTCTTCGAATATACTTAGCATTATATTATAATGACGACGATTATTGCATACATCCTAAATGTGTCTAGAATATAAGTATTAGTGAGTGTGGGGTATGTTTTGAAATTGGCTTATGTAGATAATTACTTGTAATGGTACTTACACTATGTTATTCCTGTAACTAAAACTATGTACCTACTGTGATGTGTTTTGTACCGGTTTATTATAACTAACTATATATGTAAAAGCCCATATTGGACGTATTTAACACAATAATTAAATAAATAATATGAAAACATAATTCATGAACATTGTTTAAAGTTCAATGCGAAAAAATTACATTTGATTCAATTCTAGTACGTAAAAAGTAATAATGATGTAATAATTAATTGAAAATGTTAAATTATTTTTAAAATTTAAATTGTCGATAGCGGTTTGATGTGGAGCCTGTTTAGATGTTCATAGTTTTATTCGTGAACCGAAACATGAAAAAAAACATATTTCCTGTTTTGTCTGATAAAATATTCATAATTTCTGACATAACCGAACATTCCTTGCGATTCTTTCGACGACGTTTGAGTTAATTTATTCGTATTTCCGACAACATTTCTAACAGCTGCAAAATCTGCCTTGCTCAGTATAAGCTTGTTGGAATGTACTACGTAATATATCAATATTTGTAAATCTTCATTGAATTTATCTTGAAAGAAAATTTTTCGAATACCAGCAAAATGTTTCCACGGTAATTACTGTAAATTAATTTAACTAACATGTTATATTTAGATCGTAATTGTTTCTATAATTAAAAACATATAGTAGGAAACAAAATAAGTTTGTATTTTCATATGAAGCGGTAACTTGGTGATGTGACATTATAATTTAAAAAATAAAACAATAAATTTGGTTACATCACTTTTATTTATACTTTAGCCGACCGGGTTTCGCTAGTACCGTAGCTTCTTCAGGGCAGTATACAAATAAACTATGAACTAAGGATGCACATGTGTTATAGATTGATACAAACAGGCGAGTGAATGGCCAAGGGTGGGAGATCAGCAGGTACCTGCTGACCGGGAAGGGTGTTTACTTTGTTTATTGGGGATAATTTAAGGATTGGACTTTTATTTAAATTTATTTGATTATTTATGAGTGTACTATTAGTGTTTTTGGTTTTCTTTATTTCTAATGCCTATAAAACGTTCCGTCAGAGATTTAACCAGCATTTTACACAGACAATAGTTTAGGTAAATTTTTGATTAATGGTAAAGATAAAGAAGACAGTTTAGGCCACTCGGGAATTTATTCACTTCAATGTAATGATTGCCCGGCGTTCTATGTAGGCAAAACATCGCGCAATGTTAATATCCGTGTAAAAGAACACTTAAGATGTCTAAATAATAATGGGTTCTCCGAATTTGATAACCATCTCTTAGAAACAGACCAAACATTCAATAAAAATACAGGCACTTGTTTACTGCATAAAAATAGAACCGGCATTCGACTAGATAACTTAGAGGCGTTAGAAATAAGGAAAGCCAAAAATACTAATAGTAGACTCATAAATAATCAAATAAATTTAAAGAAAAGTCCAATCCTTAAATTATTCCCAATAAACAAAGTACACACCCTTCCTGGTCTGCAGGTACCTACTGATCTCCCACCCTTGGCCCTTCACTCGCCTGTTTGTATCAATCTATAACACATGTGCATCTTTGTTCATAGTTGAGTTGTATACTGCCCTGAAGAAGCTACGGTAGTACTGAAACTCGGTCGGCTAAAGTATAAATAAAAGTGATGTAAACAAAGTTATTGTTTTATTTTTTTTTAAATAAGTTTGATTTATACCATAGCAGAATATCTGTTTTTTGGCCGCGCCAAGGCTTTGAGTTCTGTCTCTTTAAAAAAATATATTATATATTTTAGAAACAAACAAGTTCACGTGATAAATGATTTTTTAGAAAATTATTACAACGATCGGTACCAATTACACGTCTCTATGTAATATCTAGTAAATGGTTACATACATTTATCGGGCGGGGTTAGTACAATGCTAGGGAATGATACATGGTAAAGATAAATGGTGTATGAAAAATCTGTGTAGTGTACAAGTGTATGTGTTTGTGTCTCTTTTTATGTGTGTATGTGTGGGAGCTTGTATGTGTATCTATGTGTCTGAATAGTGCTATGTACTAAAAAGTTGTGATTGCGCATTGATATTACGAGTAATATTTTCTTAATGTCTTCATGAAATTGTCGCAGCATCTTTTTTCTCAAAAGTCAACGCAAGTATTTCCATATCAGTACGTCATTTTCATCATGATCTACGGAGCATTCATAATAGAAATATTCATGAAACTGTTCAAAAATAAAATAGGTAAATCATCTAGGTTCTTTTTCTTCATTGTTTAGTAAGACATTTGAAAAAAATAATTTTACGTGTGAATACGTGGTGCGATATTATCAATTTTTTCCGTAAAAATATTATTAAACAGGTATTGGCGGGATGGGTCGTGATTTTAGACCAGCAAAACCAAAAAAATAATGGGTTTTTATAAGAAAATAAGACAGCTATAGTTGATTGTGATTTTTCAAAGTTCAAGGTCCCAATCAGATGATAACCGTGAAATAAAATTTCATTACAACTCTTTTCTCGCCCGATAGGACTTTGAAACCGTAAAGATATATTGTGCCATTTTTAAAAGTGCAAAGGAATGAAATTAATTTAATTTTCATTAATAATTATTTTTGCGTTATATTATTATTGCATTTCCAAGCTTAGTTTTTTATTATTTTACTTATTTATGTAGTTAAGTTCAATTACAATTCAAACGTAGTTCATTACGTTTTTTATATTTTGTAAAGTACGTAAGGATGGTGTTTACTGTAAATTGTTTACATATTTTAGAGCTTCGTGAACATCTGAGAACAGGTTATTATAGCGTTATAGTACCTTTTAATCTAGTATGATATGTGTATTGCTTATATTATTATGTTAAATAATATGTAATATTATTAAAAAATAAATAAAGACAATGATTATATTTAATATAAATAGTATTGTGTTATGTTTGTTTTTGGCGTTATTAAGTTGTGGAATAATTGAGCAGCTTTTGTTTTTATCCAGACCGAAACGTTATGTTTGATTTTAAATATGTGACGGTGTATTCTCTTTGTTTCAGTCAGGTAGGCATGTGATTATATATATCGACGGTCCCAACGAATAATGTTGGATATGTAAATGGTATCTTCCTATTAACTAACTAACTAACTAACCATCATGCCATTTCTCCGCAGGGGTAGGCAGAGAGAACGGACCGCCAAACAACTTGTTCTTGGAATACACTTCTTGCTTCATTCACTTTCATACAACGTCTCATACATTCTATTCTGTTATTCCGACTTCTGACATGGCCCGACTCAAGTATTTGATTCACTTGATCGTGCCATGTCATCCCCGGACGTCTCCGCCTTCTTCTTTCATTCACATTCGCGTCACATATTCTCCTTACACTTCTTTCTTCGTTCATTTGCTCTACATGCCCAAACCATCTAGGCGTCCCTTTCTTAATTTTTCTCACTACGCTTACATCAGCCTTGCATTCTTTATGAATCCCAACATTTTTCACACGATCATACATGGTTTTACCACACATTCGTCTCAGAGATCTCATTTCTACAGCATTCAGTCTACTTTCATCCTTCCTCTGCCAGTTCCAGGCCTCACTGCCATACATTAGGGTTTGTATCAGCACTCCATTGTGGACTACTAGCTTCGCTTCTTTGGACAACTTTTTGTTTGCGCCAACCTCGCTCAAACAAAAAAAATGTATATAATAAAGTGTTATTCAAAAAAATGTGAGTCGTTTTTTGTAGTTTTTTTTTTAAGTCAATCCGAGTGAGATGGACTTTGGAACTTCACGTTTTCCCAGACAATCCACGGCAGACAACAATCATAAGAATTAATGCCGAAAAAGGTATTAATAATACACCACGGATAGCACAAAGTCATCAACATAAAGCTATCCATACTGATGATCTTGTGGCGTTTATTTGTTGACCCGGTTGAATTAGTTATAATATTACTTATTTATTTAAAGACACACAATAATTGTCACTTTGAAATTATTACTTACTTCTTTGTACAATTACCTCACGTAGGAGGCCTTGAAAGAAATAATTTCTATCAAAAATTATGTTATCTTTGGGAATGCTACGTGTATCCATATTGTAGGGGAGACGAAACACAGAGGCCGACAGACCATTCAGTCGAGCTGTTGATAAAAATGCCTACCGTGTACACATATAGGGCGCACGTTTGGCGTGTCTCCTGACTGTGCACCGGTGCCGGAGGGATCGATGACGGTAGTTCCTAAGAGCATCTTCCATTGAAATACCGCTAAAATAAGGATGCATTCCCACATGTTCCAAAGACTGCAATCCGCTTGTTAAGATAGGGGAAGCCCGTTTCTTCGGGTTTAGGGTTTTTTGTGTTTAATATTTTGGGGCTCCCGATTAGGGGTGGCTGCCAAATTCTACAGTAGGGCACACTTGCGATTTATACAGGGTCAGCAGTTGTGTACTATTAAAGTTTCTGCGGGACCTGTACAGTACGCCCAGTTTCTTAAAACCACCATTAAAAGTAAAATTCTTAAAAATTGTGAACAGAAGGATGTTATATCATCACAGCTGATATAGTTGCGTTGATGCAAATACTTGGAAGGGTATAAAACTATGAAATATGTCACAAATATTTAAGGATTTTACTACCAAATAAAGAAAAAAAATTATTTGTACAAAACAGCAACATCGACACTGTGAGGACTTACTCATAATTTGATTGAATTTGGATGGAAATAGGCGACTTATTTTGAGCGTCAAAAATACTGATAAACACCTGTGCAAACTTGATCTCCAGTCGTTTCTATTGATTCAGTACGGAAGTGAATCTTTAGAAATTTCTGTATTGAATAGTGCACTGCAATAACGCATTAATAAAATTATTTGCGCTTCCCCGCTATTGCAGCGCTTCGACGAAGTTTTAAAAAAATCGTGCCTTTCAGGTTACCCTTTGTAGTGGGAAGGGGAAGGAAATAGGGAAGAGGAAGGGGATAAAGTACCTGGCTATTTAGTTATGGGGGGGATGGAATCCACATTCCATTTTAATATCTTACTTTTACCTTTCATTATTCTTTGCTTAACTTTATATAGATAATTTATTTTATGTAAATACTTTTTTTTATGTACTACTTTACAGTATAAACCATATTGAAATATGTTGAATATCGATTTATCGAGATGTCAAATGTTACGCAAATTCTAACACCCGGGCTTTAATAATCACACCAAAGGTCTGGCGATGTCCATACTGAAACACATATTCTACGCGGCGTTGGAATCGAACCACGCTCTTCCAACTCATAGTCAAATGCGTAAACCATTGTGCAGTGGTGCCATGGTGACTGGCATTAAGTTGACTATTATAAAAAAACCTAGGTATTGTAGATCTTTTACAAAAAACTTCGCACCTGCCGTGGATGCCATTGCCATTTTTTAAAATATTTATTTTTCAATCATAATTATCTAATATTTGAAACGTTGACTCGAATTAGTCATTGTCATTACCTGCCATTTTATTGTTAGTAATTAGATGACAGAAATACTATGTATTACCACTTTATAAGTATTACTATTCATTTACGGAAAATTTTCCAACGAGAATCTGATGATTATAATAATAAATATAATTAATTACGGCTTCATCGCAATACACAAGTTAAGTCGTAGCGTGTAGCATGTCATTATTTAACATGGTATCATTATCAATGAGATTTCATTGTCTCCTCTATTTGCTAGGACGTGTATGAAGTGACGTGGCGTCTTCGTCATTTCTTAAACTAAAAACGGTTTTTAAATCACGGGTAAATATAATTAGTATATTCTTCAAAGTGCATTTCCACCTGAGGATCACCACTTCAATATATTTTTGCATGTTTATGCACTGGCAATACTTTTTACGGTCAATATTATAGAACGAATACGGAATAAATTTAGTAAGTTTCTCCAGTTCAAATACAACAATAATTATCACTGTGCCCTCCAATCTCTGAAACCGTATAGCCGTAGCCGACATTATATTCTTGTATAAAATCTTAAATATGGAAATAGACTGCCTTGAACTCCTGTCTCAAATTAACGTTAACATACCATCGACACGTACCCGCCATACCAAACTGTTTTATTCATTAAACAACAAAACAAACGATGCAGAAAATTCACCAATTTCTCGTGTTCTCTCAAATATTTAATAATCTTTGTCCCAACGTAAATCTCGATAAATTTTTTGACTCCTTGCAGTCATTTAAGAAAAATATTACTCATAACAACAATGCGCAATCACAACTCTCCAGTATATAGCACTATTCAGACACATGGGTACACATACACGCTCACATACATATACACACACACACACACACAAAAACATTCACTTATACACTGTACACTTTTGTCATGTACCTTTTTATCTTTACCTTGTATCATTCCCTAGCATTGTACTAACCCCGCCCGGAGAAATGTATATAATCACTTGCTTTTATTACATAGAGACAGGCCAATTTTCTAAAACCTTGTAATTTGTACACTCCTCATTTTATACATGTTTTATGATTGTTTCTAAAATAAAATAAAATAAATATTTAAAAAATGACAATTTGCCATAGTGAAAAATCGGCCCACTTGTGAAAAGCAATGCAAATTTTTTTTTTCATATTTTTTTATAACTTTATATCACTTTTCAAAAGTGTGCCGATTTATCACTGCGCCGAATAGTACAGTTAACGAAATTTTGATAGAAGATACCCCCAAAAGGTTTCGATGTTGACCGGGCATTGATATTTTATTGGTGAAGATAAAATTATCTCCCTTTTCATATTTCGGCAAAGATAATCGTTTTGTGGGCTTACAGCAAAAAGTTTGGCAAGTCCATAGAACATTGTTACATAACGCAAATACCCCATAAATACTAGCCACTCGTTAGGTTAGCACCCCTAGCGACAAAAATAGACATCACTCATACGCGGCCCCGGTTCCGCCCGCGCGCTCTCAACGCTTCATTCTCTCCGTGGACCTGGCCTTGGGAACATCCTCCCCGCGCGCTCTCGACGCGGGATTCTCTCCTCGCACCCGGCCTCGGAAACATCCTTTCTCTCTGTGGACTTGGCGATGGAATACTACCCGGACACGCGATCGGCGTCCGACTTCACCATGTTCGAGCACCATCATTCCCAACCGTGAGCTGTATCTTGCTTATCCCCATTTCATTGTGTTGTAATTGTATTTCAAGTCACATTTAACAATGCCGTTCGTAGAATATTTCAGAGAGAGAATCAGA